>BJCM01233591.1:0-12576 GCA_018326385.1 Flaveria bidentis
TAGTCAATTGTATCCAGCTGGCCTTCAAAGTATGACTGGCTGTAGGATGTAGTATATGTATCTCAAGTACTTGTAACTTTCTAAGTTTGCTTTTTAACATTTGTAATAGAACTTGTGAAAGCGATTACTACAATTTTGAAAACCAACTCCTTTTGTGTTTTGCTATCTTGTTCTGTCTCATACTTACTTGTGTTCTTAGTATCATTACAAAGGTTAACTAGTTCCCTATTTGATCTGTTAAGTATTCTTAATCAACTCTCCACTTTGTTTTTTTATATTGTAATTGCATACCCTTCATCGGTCCTGCAATAAGCAAGAAAGATCCTCGCTGCCTCAAGTCTTGCAACTGGTACAAAGACATCAGGGTTATCAATTTCTTCCTCTTGGGTATATTCTTGAACTACCAGTCTTGCCTTGTTCTTGATTATCAAGCCTCTATCATCTCTCTTGTTTCTGAAAACCCATTTGGTGCCTATTGGTACTTGACTAGATGGTAGCGGACATAGGTTCCAAACCTTTTTTCTTTTGAATTGAAGCAATTCCTCTTGCATTGACTCAACCCAACTACTATCTTTTAAGGCTTCTTCTACTTTCTTGGGTTCCATCTAAGACAAAAAGCATGAGTACAGGCAGACATTCCCGTTGTGAGTTTGTCCCCTTGTTCTCACACCTTGAGAGACTTCTCCTATGATGTTCTCAACTGGATGGGTGTTGTGACTCCTAAGCCTGGGTATCACCTCCAGTTGCAATGATAGGTCTAGGTTGGACATATTTTGCTCCGGAGCTTGAACACTTGGACCAACTGTTGTTTCAAATTCATTCAATAAGGACTGATTAAATGAATGGGAAACATCATCATCATCTTTTGGTTATGAAGCAACAGTAACAGTTGTTTATCCTTCAAGATGCTACTTCTATTAATTTGGTATTATGCAGTGTCACCATATGAGTTTTGAGGCTCACTAGGTCGACCATTATTTGAAGCTCCACTATCTCTTGAAATAGTCATACTATCAGATCTTAAGATAGTTGGAGCCTGATCTTTAGCTACTCTTCGAGAGCTTGAACAAGGTCCGGGTAACTCAAACAATTAATCATCATCAGAATCACTTTGAGTACCGGTTCTAGCTGAAACATTCTCACAAGATAGTTTAGAATAGTTAGGAAACAATTCTATGTCAAAAATATGATCAGGGCCATTCCCCCTAACACAAGGAGTGTGCTCATTGACAACATTGTTGAATGATTTCTGAAATTGTTGATTTTGGATGTTATACACTCTATAAGCAATAGTGTTTGAGGAATATCCAACAAATATAGCATCATCTGACTTTTCAGAAATTTTGCCAATTTGTCTTTTGTGTTAAGTATGGTACACCTGCTGCCAAAGGACCTTAGAAAGCCAATGAACGGTGGCCTCTTGTTCTATAGATCATAAGGGGTTTTTCTATGTGGCTTAACTACAAGAACCCTGTTTTACACATAGCATGCAGTGCTGACTACCTCTGCTCAGAATGTTAGAGGAAACTTCGATCAACTAACATGGTCCGAGCAACCTCAATCAGTGTCCTATTCCTTCTCTCAGCAACACGATTTTGTCGAGGAGTTCTAAGAGCACTGTATTGTCTAGCAATCCCTTTTGAGTTATAGAATGAGTCAAGAACTTGATTCTTAAACTCAGTCTCTTGATCACTTCTAATTATCTTAATCTTGTGATCAATTTGATTTTTTATTTTAAGAATAAAAGATTTTAACGTTTCAGCAGTTTCATCCTTAGTTCTTAAAAAGAAGACCTATGTAAATCTTGTAAAATCATCAACAATGACAAGGCAGTATGATTTCCTTCCAATTCTCATTAATCTTGTGGGACCAAATATATCCATGACCAATAAGTGTAATGGAGTGGTAATAGAGTTAACAACTTTGGATTTATGAGATGCTCTATGCTGCTTCCCTTTTAGGCATGCAACACATTTATCTTTGCCGAAAAATTCCTTTTGAGGCAAACCATGTACCAAGTTATTTTTAACCAATATATTCATGGTTTCAAAATTGACATGACGTTTATGCCAAAGTGTTGACTCATTACCATCATCTTTGGAAAGAAAGCATGATACTTCATCCAACAGGGAAGATTTGTTCATATCTAGCTTATGCATATCCCCATTCGTAGGAGATCTAAAAAGCACCAATTCCTGAGCAATGGTCATCCCGGGTTTAAGAATAATGCACACATGTTCTGTGAACAACATTTGATTCTTTTGATCATAGAATTGAGAAACACTTAACAAGTTGTGTTTAAGCTATTTGACAAAGTGTAATTCGTCAACTTTTAAATTGTCGTTGGATACACTTCCTCTGCCAGAAATGTATCCTCCAGCCTCACCTCCAAATTAAAGAGGACCTCCATCAAAATGTTGAAATTGTTGAAGGAGAGATTTGTTCCTTATCATGTGCCTAGAGCATCCACTATCTACAATCCACACATTATTGTTCTTGTCATATGGATGTCTCTGCACATAAGGTGAAAAAGTTAGTTTTTATTGGAAACCCAAGCCTTGTTGGTCTTGGGCTTTTCTAATGATGAGGATTTTATTGAACCAAAATGTATGCATGGGGTTGAGTGGGTATTTGTGAAGAAGAGGCTTGGGCTGCAACATCTTCTTTGATTTTTCATTCCATCCCTTTGTTGATCATCGAGGATGAGCTTGATGAAGCTTGAGCAACATGAAATTCTTCCAAACCTTATTTCTTCTCAGAAGAAGTAATCACCATCTTTTTTTCTGAAGCAGTCTTCTTCTAGGATGGTTTCAAGGGGACTCTCTTGTTCTTTTGAGTCTTAATAACTTTAACTTTGGAAGCCATTTTCCCTTCGGAAAAATGACTTTCTTCCGAAGCAACCTTGCTTCAGAAACAAGCTTTCCCTTTTCATCACTTGAACCATATGATAAGGTCGAAATAAGAAACCTTCCCTGACTCTTTCTCTTTTAACATTGTTTGCAAAATGTGTGCTAGCACGAATGTAATAACAATCTTTGGCCATGTGGTTTTGCAGACCTTGTTAGAACCCTTGGAAGATTAAGATTTAGTCTTTTATTGTCTATTTTATATTTTGTACTAGTATAGGGACTAGTTTTGTAAATTGTTAGTTCCTTAGTTTCTAGTATAAATAGCTTAGACTAGAGTAGAATTAGAGAGAGTGTAGAGAGAGTGGAGAGAAAGTTTTGGTTGTAAACTGCTTTCTTACTCTTGTAATTGTCTTTGCTATATCAATGAACTGTGAATTTGTTGATATTGTTTGATTTGATTACAATTGTTTGTGTTTTGTTGAATTGTTTACATAAATCATTACAGATTGAATCAACTGATCCTATCAGACCTGTAACGCCCGGAATAAATTCGAATGAGCCAATTAATAATAATGGGCTTAGCTGAGACTATTTAAAGAAAATAAGCAGGTAATGGAGTATTGACCGAGTAGACCTTGCGGGATATGTGTTTGGCGAGTTTAACGTCCCGGGAACTCCCGTTATATATATACGGATTAGCTTGAGCAACTCTCATTTGCAACTCGACACCCTAATTTCTAGAGAGAGAGAGTAAAGAGAGAGAGAGTAGAAAGAGAAAGTGGAGAAGAGGTGAAGATTCAAGGCTCGGTTGATCACGGGATTGAAAATCGGTGTTCGAGAGTATCCAAACAACAAGAAAAACACCAAAAATCGAGGTAAGAAACATCATTTGTTCTTTCATTATGATGTAAACCTAGATTCTAGGGCTTGGGTATTTGAAAGTGGTAAAGATTCGCCCAAAAGTCACGTTATTAGGTAAGAAAACATGTAAGAAGCTTAGATATAGATTATTGGGTGATAAACCAAGGTTTGGATGTAAAATATTGAAGTTTTGGGTAAAAAATGGGTTGGTTCGTTTCAGCCCGTTCTGGGAAATTATAGGTTCATCCAGCGAAATTGCATAGTCGCCTTGCGAAACTATGGAAGCTTCTTGAGAAACTATAGTTCCGCAGGTAGTTTTGTAGACATGGTTATCCAACAAAAGTTGGGCGAAACTGGCAGCGAAACTGGCAGCGAAGATGCCAGCAAAACTGCAAACGAAGATGCTAGCGAAACTAGCAGCAAAACTGCTGGTGAAACTAGCAGTGAAACTGCTGATCTTGCAGCGAAATTAGCAACGAAATTAGGCAGAAATTAACCACTTTGAGTGTTAACTTATCTGCAGGCTGTGTAGTGCAACCCTTTCTTTGAAATCTTGATTGAGAAGCTACTCATCGAGTCCAGGTGAGTTCTAGATCCCCTATTTTAAAGGTTTTGAACTAGTTTGGGGCTGGAAATGCATACAAAATATACGTTTTAAACGACCAAGATATTAAGTGGTTTTAACGTGAAGATCAAAATTTTTATAAGGAAAGCTGCTATATAAAAGTGTTAAAATAAGAAAAATTTTTAACGCCCAGAATAATATCTAAGAGAGCCAAATAATAATAATGAGCTTATACGAGACCATTTAATGAAAATATGATGGATATGGGTTATAGATCGAGTTAACTCTTCGGGTTCTAAGTTTGATGAGTTTAAGATCCCGGGAACGCCTAGTATATATAAACGGATCAGCTTGAGCAGCTCTCATTTGCAACTCAACACTCTAGTTCTAGAGAGAGGGAACAAAGAGAGAAAGTAGAGAGAACTGAAGATTTAAGGCTCGATTGATCTTGGGATTGAAGATCGGTGTTCGTGGGCATCCAAACAACAAGAAAACACCAAGAATAAAGGTAAGAAACATCATTTAATCTTTGCTTTTGATGTAAACCCAGATTCTAGAGCTTAGGATTTTTTGAAACTGGAAAAGATTTGCCCAAAACTCACGTTTTTGTGTAAGAAAACATGTAAGAAGCTTAGATATAGCTTATTGGGTGATAAACCAAGGTTTTGGATGTAAAAGATTGACGTTTTTTGGTCAAAATGGGTTGGTTATTAATTTTCAGCCCGTTCTGCGAAATTAGGGTTCATCCAGCGAAACTATGTTGTCGTCCAACGAAATTATGGATCTTTCCGCGAAACTATCGTTTCCCAGGTAGATTCGCAAGGTTGAATTACCAATGAAAGTTGGGCTAAACTGGGAGCGAAACTGGCAGCGAATATGCGAGCGATACTGTTGGCGAAACTAGCAGGCAAACTGCTAGCGAAACTAGCAGCCAAACTGTTGGCGAAACTAGCAGCAAACTGTTGATCTTGCAACAAAATTAGTGGCGAAATTAGGCAGAAATTAACTCCTTTGAGTGTTAACTTATCTGCAGGTTGTGTAGTGTAACCCTTATCTTAAAAGCTGGATTGAGGAGCTACTCACTAAGTCCAAGTGAGTTATAGATCCCCTATTTTAAAGGTTTTGTACTAGTTTGGGGCTGTAAATGCATACTAAATATACATTTTAATCGACCAAGTTTTTTTAATAGGTTTTAACGGGAAGATCGATTTTTTATAAGGCAAGCCCGGGGCGTTGCCCCTTGGACCCCACTAAGGCTTACTGCCCCTAGGACCCCGCTGTAAGGGGCTGGCTCCCCCAAACCCCCGCTGTGCCGCAGAGGGTCGGTTTTGTTTTATGATGATTATGCCTGTGGTGCATATGTATACGTATGTGAATGTATGACACATGATGTTTATGATGCATGATGTTTACGATGATGTATGATGGTATATGTTATGTATGATAATGCGTGATGATGTTATGTTTATGTATGATATGTTTTCTTATGTTCCTTTCTACGTATTATGATGTGACTTTACATGGTGTGATTATGATAAAGAACGTAAAGTATTATCTTAATGAAGTGAAAAATTTAAGATAATGAAAGTGGAACATAATGAACGAATGAAAAATCTTGCAAGCAAATGACAGGAGTTCACAACTCATTGAGAGTTGTTAGCTCAACTGTGTGTTTACAACTTGTGATCTTGGCTAACCCTTAAGGGTCCACACACACAGGGGGAGTTAGTCTATGTGACTACTCCATACGTGCGATATGTGCGATATGGGGTCCTTGTTGCTTAGCCCTAGATGATATAACTTTGTGCTCAAAAGAGGGGTTAAGTACGGGACCTAGATAGAAGTGAAAGATAATAAATGTACAAAAAGTGTGATAAGAATGAAATGTGCGAAACGTACGAAATGTACGAAACGAATGATGAAAGAAGATAATAACTATTACCTTGATGTACGTATGATGTGTGATCACGTGCGATAGTAGAGAAAATATTTTAATGAAGGACAGGTAATATAATATTTTTGTAAAACTAGAACTCACTCATCAACGCTGACTTTTTATGCAATTTTTCCAGTTGGCCGGTGATTGTTGCTGAGGATGGCACGGGCTGCTACTTGGCTCATTTTCGATGGCATCCATATTATGATACCACAACATTATTGCATTGTAATCAGAACGAACGATATTTTGTAATGAACGTTGTATTATTTTTCAAAAACTATTTATTTAAAGGAAATGAAATAGTTTTTTAAATTGTTTCCGTTGCATGGTTTTAGTAAAGTTAATGTAAATATATGTCTTCTGATCCTTTTGTTAGAGAGATGTGCTAGTACTACACACTTTTCTAGGAGCAGAAGTTCCGGCGACCTAGAATCTAGCTAAAATAAACAAACCCTTTTGTTTTGGGTTGATCTTCAGCTTAGATTCAGCCACTTTCTTAGCGGTATTTCTGGCTGCCTTAGCCGGCTTCTTCTGGATTTGGTGGTCAAGGGTTGGTCATCATTGGTAAGAGGGGTTTGGTTTACCTCGTTCTTCCATGTGATGGTACCCAAAGTTGCATCACTCTTTGACTCATGGGAAAGTGGGTTAGCAAATAGAACCTCTTGCTCTTTAGTACCTCACCTTGGTTGTCTAATAGACTCGTAAATGTGTTGTGGAGCAATTTCATTGGTTCCCAACCCACCTTTGTTTTGATAAGAAAGTTTTGAGTGAGAGGATGATGCAACAATGGCTTCGAAGTTTTCCTCTAAGATAGCATGCTTCCTGGCTTGATCCTCGGCTGTGACAAGCTAGGCTTGAGCTTTATGCCATTTGTATATTAAATACTTGATTTGAGTCTTGTAGTATATATGTTCATGTTTTAACAAGGACCCAGTTTTTTTAAACTCAACAATTTTCTTTTGATAGCCAGATTCAACCCTTTTAAAATCATATTTTAAGATATTTAAAGACTCAGTATTAGACTTAATTTGCATATTGTAATCCTAATATAACTTAACCTTAGCAAAACAAGCTGGGGTACAAAGATGTTTATATACCTTGGTGTCATCTATTCTAGCCATGAGTGTTTGAGTAGGAGTCACATCTTGTACCATAAAGCTCCACTCAACTTCTTGAGCTACAACTACTGCTTCAGTTGACTTCCCAGTGGCTTTAAGTGTAGAGAGATGTGAGGAGGCATGTGAGGTTCCCAGATTTGACTTGGGAGCCTTACATTAGTTGGATAAATGACCAAGTTGGTTATAGTTGTAACATTTGACCTTTGTTTTGTCAAACACAAACTTGTTGCTAGTTGGGTTTTGAAGGAACCACCTTCCAGTTCTTTTGAAGAACTTCTTTGCACGGTAGGTTACCAGAGCCATTTATTGGACTATGTCCACATACCCCACATCATCTGGACTGAAGCACTCTAGATCATCAAAGCAATACTAATGATCACTAGAGTACCCACTTCTTGAGACAAAGGCACAATTGTCTTGAAAAGAACCTTACTAAGCTTGTTAAGACCTTGGAGTCTCAGGAAAGAGAAAAGATCCATATACCAAAAGTATTGTTGGCTAAGGGTCTCTCTAGAAATTTAAGTGAAGTTCTCGTACTGTTGCTTTAGTGAATCTTTCTTTGAGTCATTGGAGCTAGAGTACATTTGAGACAATGTAAAACTATTCTTTAGCTGACCTGAAGTGCTCAAACCCCACCATGATGGAGTTGGGTATAGAAATCATAAGAATAGGCATGGCATTGCTATAAATGTCCAACTTTTTCCGGTCTTCATTAGAGTAGTCCTCAATAGCTTTTTCTATCATGGCATCGTTTCCACCTAGTGCAGAAACCTTTGGTTTGTAAGGACCATTGATAATAGATTGCCTCATTTCCTATCTTGATACCTGATGAAGCCTTCTATACATTTACTTCATGATCTAAAGTTTTCAGTGGTGATGATAGGTGCTTTAGTCATCGTCCCTGTCTCAACTTCTGACTTTTGGTTGAGGGCCATTTTTGAGTGTGGTGAAAGGAAGAGTGAAAAACATGTTGATTTGGATGGTAAGATCTCACAATCAAGAGCCTAAAAAGCTTTGATACTAATTGCATGATCGATGTTTGTCACTTAACACTTGGTTTTTCTCTCAAACTCACTTAATCACATACGGTTTTTTATGAAGCATAATCTCTTCTAAGAGTTGATAATAATATAGTAAGTAACAAAGAAAACAAGGAAATAACTTTCAAGGTACTTGTATATATTTCTTGTCAACTCAAAGAATTACAATACTCTTACAAGCATATTACAAGATTTACAATGAGAAACTATATATGCTATAACCTATATCAAGATATACTTTGTTACTAGCTGGAAACCTGTAACTAATACAAATGTGTGCCAAAACATTTTATGGGTGTTCACAGAAAATATCTTTCATATATTCTTTCAATATACTTAAAAGTTTAAAGATACTTCATAGCCCAAAAATATTAGTAAAAGTTTATAACAAGGCTGATAGAATAGAACTTACCTCAATCAACAACTAAACTGTCAGGACCGTGTACATACGAAATACTAATAGATTCTGCGTGAAACCAGATCAAATAGTGCGAATTTTTTTTTGATAGGCGATCCAATATGTGAGAACAATAACCCAATCGATATAACAATGAACTAAACATTAAGAATGAGTAGGAATCGATCGAGAAGGAACTTTGAAGTTGGATTGGTTGTCTTGGACGTTCTGGATGGCTAGGGTTTTTCAACTGTTTCAAGTATTCTGAAAAGTTATAAATTCTTCTGTTTTTCAACGAATTAAGTGGTATTTATAGGTTTGTAGTTTCCATTCGTACGACTGAACCAATAGCATGGTTCAGTCGTGCGACTGAATCATGCGACTGAGTCATACGCATGACTGATGTTTCAGTCATACGATTGAGTCAATCTTATGTCTGAATCATACGACTGATCCAGTCTCCTGGTTCAGTCGTGCGACTAGTCCATAAGTATGATATATTCATACGTATGGTCCATAAGTATGGTCCATTAGCATGAACACTCATCCGACTAGGTTGAACACATTTCTCAATCATTATTGACTAAGAACTATGCACAACAATCTCAAACATATATAATAAGTTCATACATATGAATTATACTTAACACAATAATAATATGGAATAATTAACCATTAATAAAAAAACAACCACATATTATATTTCATTCAACCATTACATTACACATGTGTAAGACATGAAAGAATTTTGCATTTGAGCACACAAACTAGGAACATCATGTATCTACAAACTCCCCTTGGACTTAGTTTACTCTATTGTCTAACATTCTTCACATGTTCTTGAAACTTCTTGTACTTCTCCTCTCTTGTGACTCCTGCATGTATTTCAAATGCAAAGCAGAGCCTTATAACGTGTTGGAACTGTAGAGCTTGTATAATGTCTTGCGTGTCATAGTACAGTGGCCACTTGTATAAAGTATAGACATCTTCAGCAAACAAGTTAGTAAGCCACATTGGGTCAAATACCCTAATAGTCTCTATTTTTACATCTCTGTTCAAAACTACGAACGCTTCTCCCGTCCGTCGATCATAATACCACCATTTGATGTGTGGAGTGAAGTCCTGAGGCATTTCCTGTAAGGAAATCTTTGAGATTATGCACAAGGGACTCCACTTCAGCACCAACTTAGGTCTTCCAGATATAGGATTAACTTCAGACTTATGAATGAACCTCTTAGGTTATTGAGGTCTGAAGTTTACCCATCTAGTGTGGTATTCCTTCTTCAACGCAGCCTCAAACCATCCCGACATCTTTCTCGGGTTGGCATACAAAAGATCTAAGCATGCCAGGCGGTTGAGCTTAAAACCAGGAAGAGTCTTCAGATCATGCGGATATCAGAAGTACTCGATGCCTTTCTCTCTTTTAACTGCATAGATTTCCAAGTCTTCAAAATATGCCCACGCGATATTCTTGCCTGAGACTTTCTGATGTCTCTTGACTCTGTAAATATTGGTGTAGGCATTCTGCTTTTGAGGTGCGTGCTGGGCTTTCATTTCAGCAAAACAAGCGGCCCATTCAGCTTTCTTTAAGTCGACATTAGCATCTGAAGCTTGGGCTTGGCTTTTATCTTTTTATTTATCTTTCTCCATCTCCTCCAACTTCTCAAAAGTAGCACTGCCAAAAGTATCACACAAGTTGGGGATAATATTGCCCGTAGGGTCAGTGTACTCTAGGTAATGCTCAGCTGTAACATCCTCGATCTCAATCTCATCTACATCCTATAGCTCCTCGTCACTCAGGACATCAACTTCTAGAGCATCTTTGACAATTTCATCAGGATTACGTCGGAACATCTCAGCTAGTTGGGCATTGGTCAGATAATGAATGATTTCTCCTTCTTTGGGAGTGTAGCTCACTAGCCTTCTGACTATCCCTTGCAAATCAAGAATCATCGTGAGTTGAGTCTTGATTTTCTGAAGGGGGACAACAACATACTCATCTTGCTATTGAGTTTCACCTATTTGATTAAACATTTAACACATCACACATAAGTCATTAATCAATACATTGAAACATAAACAAACATTGATAATCATTAATTACATTAATGTAATACATAATTCAAGTACAAAAGATTTAAATACAAAGACATCTAATCATTACTTTTTCCTTGATCTTTCGTCTCTTTAGCTTGAGGAGCTGAGGATGAGGCTCCTTGATCTTGATTTCTCTTTTCCGCCTCTCCTGAGCTTGAGTGGAGGCTGATGCAGCAACATCACCTTCTTGATCATCATCTTGATCATCCTCCTTGTTCTTTTCGCTTGGTCCAACTCCCTCATCCTCATATTCTTCTTCTTCTTAAGATTCATCTTCTGTGAGCTCATCATCATCATCAATATCATCACCATGTTTGATCTTTAACAACTCACTCTTGGACCCTATTAGCTTTAGCAATATCTTCTTATTCTTCTTCTCTAAATCCTCTATCCTCTTTGTTAGGTCTAGGTTTAGGAGATCTAGTTCATTATGTATATGCTTAGTACTTGAATTAATATCAGTAATGAATGTTTGTAATTCATTATTGTGTATGCATTAAACATATAGGTTAACCTATTTTTGTGTATTGATTTATGTATGGTTGCAGGTACAAACATTATACTTGGTCAACTTATGAAATTGACCAAGTGTAAGAATTATCTACGGGTGAACATTTTGTTCTTCCGTAGAAATATTTCTTACAAGTAACTAGTCATCCGAAGATCCTCTGCGGATGTACAACCAGAAGTGAAGAACAAGAACAAGATTGCTTCTGAAGAACAAGACTTCTGCGGAAGAACAATTCTTCTGCGGAAGAACAAATCATCTACAGAAGACAATCTTCCTGTGGAGTCGAAACGCTTGTATCATGCAAGTGTTACAAGTCTAGTCAACTAGGCAGTTATGTAAATCCCGAGAAATCCGATGATTCCTTAACTGAAACAAATCAAATCCCAAGAAATCCGATGATTCCTTAATAGAAACAAATCAAATCCCAAGAGATCTGGTGTTTCCTACAACTGAAACGTCATTCTCTATTTATATGGATCCTAGGTTTCAATTCAAAAGGGGTTGTTTTTAGACGATTGATTGATCGACAACAGCAATAGCAATACGACAATCACTTCAAAGTCTCTCAACCAAACCCTAGCAGCCGTCACATCATAACATACTTTGATATCATTCATTCATTATATTTGTAATCATTAACATGTTCTAGTGAAATACATATTAATCATTAATTGTGCTTTGTTGCGTGTGTTATTGAATATTTATTGATATTTAAAGGTATTTCAAACAATTAAACCAAATCAATGTTGTTTCCGCAAATGTTGACTTGCCAATCGATCGACATTGATAATTATTGTTTGCGATCCTTGGATTCACAGGTGGTATCAGAGCCAAGTGCTCATTGATCTAGATCGATTGATCTTGACAGATGAGGAGCTTGAGTCAACCTCGCCTTCAATTCTTCAAATGCCTTCTCTTGAGCTTGACCCCATGCGAACTTCACATCCTTTCGGGTCAACTTAGTTAGTGGAGAAGCAATCTTAGAGAAGTCTTGGATAAATCTTCTATAGTAGCCCACCAAACCCAAGAAACTACGAATCTCGGATGGCGTCGTTGGTGACTTCCATTGCATAACCGCCTCCACTTTTGCCGGGTCCACCGTAATCCTATCAGGATTCACCACATGACCCAAGAACTGAACTTCGCGCAACCAGAATGCGCACTTGGAGAATTTAGCATACAACTTCTCCCTTCTCAGC
>BJCM01233595.1:0-10880 GCA_018326385.1 Flaveria bidentis
AAACTTATAAGTTGTTCAAACATAAAAGTTTAGGGGGAGTAATAAATGGAAGAGTTTTTCTCAGAAAATCAAAATCAAAGTTAAAATGTTGAATTGAAAGGATGATACTATTTGTTCAAAGTGTATGTGAGTTTCATAATGTAACTTTTGAAAATGATAATATGAACCTATATAAATTTGCAAGTGGAAATGCTTCTTTCAAAAGTTGAAAAATAGATATTTGATTATGTTTTGAGACTAAAATGAAGGGAAAGGTAACTTTTAAAAAAGTTAAACAACAAGTGAAGAATTAAAATTGTTAAAAACTAAATTTGAGTGTGCAAAATGTAAAAAGTTCAAATTTGAGGGACTAAAAGGTAAATTTTGGAAAATTTAAAAATATGCTTAAAATGTTTAAATATTAGTTTGAAATATTCTAATATGTTTAAACAGTGTGCGGGTAAAGAATTTTGAAAAACACAAGTGTAAGACTCATGAAAGTCAACTCAAAGTCAACTCATGCACCTAAATAGTGTTCATACGTCTTAATAGGAGCATGGTGAACTTTCAGGAAATTATACAAGTGTTGGGTGTTTTTCATATTTTCATGAGCCTAAACAGTTGCAATAAGATCATGAGTTTAACCAAATGTTTGGGCATTTTACACAAACCCATGCGCCTAAACAGTGATAATGAGTCTGATTTTAACCACGTGTTGGATGCTTTAAATGTCTCATGCATCTACAAAGTGTTGAAATATTTCAAGAGTTTCGAGTGTTAGACGTTTCAGGAACTTCATGCGGCTAAACAATGCAAATGCTCCTAAACAGTGCAAAAGCGCCTAACTAGTGCTTATGCGTTTGTATAATGTTCATGCGACTGAACAGTTCTCATGCGTCTGAGTCCATACGCACAAACAGTGCTCATACATGTTATTATTTTGTGAATTTTAGGGTTTCATACGCACAAACAGTGCTCATACAGTGCTCATGCGTCTAAAATTTCACTTAATATATATTGAACCCTTAGTCTTGTTTCTCAGTAAAGGAAGAACCTGAAGATTTCTTTGAGTACTGAAGATAGAAGATAGAAGATAAAAGCTGAAGATGAAAGCTGAAGATTAAAGATAAACATGAAGGAAAGATAGAAAGAAGACAAGATTGAAGATTTTGAAGACCGAAGACCATGTAAATTTTAGGGGAGTATTGTTAGAACTCTAGAAAGATTAACATGTTGTCTTTATGTGTCTTTTTACTATTTGTAATAGTATATGGACTAGTTTTGTAATTTGTTAGTTCCTTGTGTTTCATTATAAATAACTTAGACTTGTAGCAGTTCAAATAAAAAAAGAGGAGAAGAACAATAGTTTTAGAACAGATTTAGAACTGCTTACTTACTTTGTAATTGTCTTTGCTTGATATTAATGAAACTATGAATTTTTTTGATATCTGGCTTGATTTGATTACTTTGTTTGTATTTCTTTGAATTGTGTTCATACATCATCACACATTGGTACATTTGATCCTATCACATATAATGAACTAGCAACCCTAGGTCTACTTTCTCTGTGTTACCTCAGTAGCAGACTAGTTTTACTATCATTTTTCCTTTTATTTTGCCTAGACTTCTCGGATTTATACTTTGAATTTTGTATCTTTATCATTTGAAATGTTTTGAAGTCCTAATCAATTTGTTCCTTGTGTACTATCAGTTTCCATAAACATTGAATCAGAATCACAAATTTGATTTCATTTCTTATAGCTAAGTTGCCCTCCTCCCTCTTTTTTTAATTAATTAAATACTTCACGAATTTAATGCTAAATTAACCTATTCTCCCCCTAAAATACTAAAACCGAAAATCTTTTTGTGTTTTTGGATTTTTAAATGGACAGAAAAGAAAATAAAATAAAAGAAAAATAAAGACCATGTCGTACTACGCACTATCTTCTTCTAGAATCACGTCATTTTTATTTTTCACGCCATTAACCTCTAAAAGATATAAAAACATTGGTTTATCAAATGCTTTAGTGTAGTCGGTGCGTTGAAAATCCGTATAACCACATCGATTAATTGTTTTTCAAAACAGTCATGTATAAAGTGATACTTCATACTGATATGTTTAGTTTTAGGATGTTGGACCGGACTTTTTGTTACAACAATAGCAGCAGAATTATCAACAAAAATAGGAGTGTTAGGAAATTGCAATATGTAGTCGCGCATTTGCTGTTGAATCAAAAATTTTTATGAACAACAACTAGCAGCAACAACGTATTCAACTTTACATGTTGACAAAGCAACGGAGGTCTGCTTCTTACATTGCCGGGTGACTAACCGTTTACCAAAGATCTGACATCCCGCTGATATTGACTTGTAATACATTTTGCAACCGCCATAATCTGAGTCACTATACATTGTAAGCTCAAAGTCATCGTCATGAGGATACCACAACCCGAGTGTTGGAGTACCCTTTAGATAACGAAAAATCCTTTTGACACCGATGAGATGGTTTACTTTTGGTTTCGCCTGATATCTGGAACAAAGACACGTCACGTAGATGATATCAGGTCGTGAGGCTGTGAGGTACATGAGAGATCCGATCATTCCTCTGTACATTGTGGCATTAACCAGATCACCATTTTCTTCGGGTGCAACGTCATGGTTTGAAGCAAGTGGAGTTCCAGCTGCAGAAGCATTCTCCATATCGAACCGACTGAGGATATCGCCTACATACTTGGTCTGATCTAGGAATATTCCCTTTGGTGTCTCATCCACCAGTAACCTGAGAAAGAACCTCATCTTCCCCATGGCACTCATCTCAAATTCTTCTTTCATTACAGATTCAAATCCTTTACATAACTCTTCGTTTTTGGAACTGAAGATTATGTCATCAACATAAATCTGTACCAGCAGTAAGTCACCATCTTTTTCTTTGATTAACAATGTACACTCAATAACTCCTTGCGAAAACCGTCTTTCACAAGATGAGTTGAGAGTTTCTCATACCATGCTCTAGGGGCTTGATGGAGCCCGTGGAGAGCCTTATCCAGCTTGTAAACTCTATCCTGATGATAAGGATCGTCAAATCCTTCAGGTTGACTGACATAAACTGTCTCACGGATTTCACCATGAAGGAACGCAATCTTGACATCTAGTTGATTGACTTTGATCATCATGTAGGATGCATAAGCTAGAAATATATGTATTGCTTCCATCCTTGCCACTGGTGGAAACACTTCATTGTAATCTATGCCTTTGACTTGTCAAAATCCTTGAACTACAAGTCGGGCCTTATTCCTGATTATTACCCCTTGGTCATCTTTCTTGCATTTCAGTACCCATTTAGTGCCAATCACCTTACCACCTTTTGGTTTGTCCACAAGGGTCCAAACTCCTAACTTCTTGAACTGTAGGAGTTCTTCTTGCATCGCACTGACCCATGCCTCATTGTTTAACGCTTCACTAACGTATTTTGGCTCAAATTAAGACACAAAACATTGATATGCTCCATGGTGAAGGTATCCTTTTTCCATTACAGAGGCATAATCAGCCGAGTACAACTGATTTCTTGTCTGTACTCCGGATCAAACATCCCCAATGACATTGTCTAGGGGATGATAAATGTTTAGCCGAGATTCGGGAGTTGTTGGAACAGTCACCTCATTATCCAAATTGTTAAACTCAGGTTCAGGACTATAGCTGTTGAAGTATGAGGTTCCGAAGTGTCAGAGGCATCAGGATATGATGCTTGTGTACTTTCATTGGTAGGAACCAGTTCCTCTTGGTCCTTATTAGCAGTTTCAACTATCTCATCATCAGATGAAGACTCACTCACTTCAAGGTCTCCCCCTAAAGAGTTAGAGGAATCATCTAATGCACCTATTGATGTCGAGTCTCGTGGAGGAGTGTTAAGAGCATCGTGCATCATTCTAGCCGAAAACTCGTCATCAGTTTGAGAATGCGGCAGATTGAAGGATTTAAAGAAACCATCATAGTCAATGAAGAATGAGGGTCCTTTCCCAGTTGGGGGGATGGTGTATCTTTGAACGTCAACATTGCACCCCACTTCTACCTGACCCGTTGAGTTGTTGTAAACTCTATTTTCTAGTATGCTGTATCCGAGAAATATCCCTTCTTCTGTCTTCTCACTGAACTTCCCATTATGAGTATTCTTCAGCAATATACAAGGTGCACCAGACGGTTCCAAATACTCCAAATTTAGTTTACGTCACTGGAGTAGTTCATAACATGTTTTTCCATGTCAGTATCAGCCAGATCTTTTCTTTGACTGAGTGATGCAATTGGGCCATTCGTAAGACTGAACCATAAGTATGGTCCAGTCGTACGATTGAACCATACGCATGGTCCAATCATACGAATGGGCCTAGTCGCATCCAATATGGGTTAAGGCCTATAAATACATATTTCATTGTGTAGAAAGGTTTTACGGAGTGTGCCCGGGGCCTAGGTGTTGTCGGGTGAGAGGGGAGATCATGCTCGATCTCTCCTTGCAAAGAGTGGTGATTCTTCTGTTTAACAAGCTTGTAATCATTAGGTTTTATCAATGAAACCATTCTATTATTGTTCGTTCTCTTGTTTGTCTTTTGGTTTTGGTTTTTTTTCTTCCATCAAGAACACTCTCGGATGTTTACTGATCCAACGACTTCACAATTTTACGTTGTTGGAGTAGTTCATAACACATTTTTCCATGTCGCTTGACCACTAAGACTCGATTGAGCGTGTAACACGCATTTTCCTTTGCCTCATTCCAGAATTGAATAGGCAGTTTTGAGTCAGCAAACAATGTTCTGGCACTCTCGATAAAACTTCAATTCTTTCTTTCAGCTACGTCGTTCATCTGTGGAGTGTAGGCAGAGGTGAATTGATGAACAATTCATGTTTCTCTACAGTATGCCTCCATCCACCGATTCTTGAATTCAGTTCCATTGTCAGATCAAATTTGCCTAACTTTCAGCTTGTAGAGTGATTCCAATGTAGTTACTGGATATTTGAATGATTCAAAAGTTTCTGATTTGGCTTTCAGAAACATCACCCAAGAGAATCATGAGTAATCATCTATTACTACAAAGCAATACAGATCTTCTGCAATGCTCTTTCTGCTAATAGGGCCAAACAGATCCATGTGTAGAAGCTCAAGAGGCATATCTATAGAGTTAACTTTCTTTGCCTTATGAGCCTTCTTAGTCTGTTTCCATTTCTTGCAAGCTATGCAGAAGTCTGGAAGCTGGAAGTTTTTAACATTTACACCATTCAATATATCATTCTAAATCAAGTGATTCATCTTTGTAGGATTGATATGTCCCATTCTCCTATGCCACGAGACCGAGTCTCTCTCAATTGCCTTTGACAAGAAGCATTGAACTGTGTGATTAGTTTTGGATGCTTTTGATTGATCCAAGACATACAAGTCATTATATCTAGAAGTTGACATAAGAACCTTATCCTCCTTAATCACATAGTCCTTCTTCAACACGTAGCACTTCTTGTTGTCCAAAACAACTTTGAACCCTTTATCACAGATCTGGGAAATAGAAAGTAGGTTGTTCTGTAGTTGTTAAACATAGTTGACCTTGTCAAACTAGACTTTCTCATTTCCCACTTTGCCTTGTGTTGTGATGTATCCTCTCTTGTTCCCAGCAAATGAAACATGGCCCCCTTTGATTTGTTTGATGTTGAAAAGAAGGGACGAATTCCCTGTCATGTGCCTGGATGCCCCACTATCAATAATCTAGGTGTTAGTGATAGCTCTATAGCGGACACCATGTATAGTCAAAGAAACTTGTTAGTTCATATTTGGGACCCAAGCCTTAACCAGCTTGGGTGACCCAGAGGAATCACACATCATAAACTCAACCCATTGTCCTTTAGAGGCTGAGGGCATATCTTTGTTCTTATCATTCTCTCTATCAGACCCTATACTTGATTTTTCTTTCCATAAGCCAGTTTTGTGTAAGGCCTGTTTGTGGTAAACAGACGACTGACTTGTTGTTTGAACTTTTGGTACACTAACACTCTTAGGTGGAGTGTTAGATCTTATATTAGAAGAAATTTGTTGTGTGTCATAAAGTTCAATTTTCTTTCTGGGTGTCTGATAGTAAGGATAATTTTGAGAAATATGTCCTCGTTTTCCACAACTGTAGCAAAATCTTGCTTCTACAGACTGAGGAAATCTTTTATGTGATGTTGAGTTTAGTGAATGTGTGAGGTGTGTCTGGTTTGTTTTTTCGCTACTCTTTTAGATGTAACACTGTTATTAAAAAAATTATTTGTTATGACGTTTAGAACATCTTTAACATGTCCTTTGGTTGGAATTTGATGACTAACACGTGTGTGGTTAACTGGTTTAGTCAGTTTGGGTTCTGAAATAGACTTTGGTGAAGCTAACATTACATTAACCCTTTTGAATTCATCATCTAAGTTCTCAACGGGCATCTTGTCTTTTGATTCAAAGTAGCCTCCTTCTGTTTAGTGACAGATTTCACTGGTTTACCCATGGAATTAGGATCACTAACTAGAGGAGTAGACCCCACATGATCCTTAATTGGATTATTATTAATTGGTCTACATTTTGTAAATAAAAGTAGCTCATGTGGTGATGGCACTACTTTGAATCCCAAACCCTCCCTATTGTTTTGTTCTTTCACTAAGTTCTGTACTATGAGAGAAGAACTAGCCCAACTATGCAGTTTTTGTTTTAATGAATTAACCTCGACTTCCAAAATTGCTTTCTCCTTTTTGGTTTCTTCTAATGAATTTAAATAAAACTTTATATCATTGGATTAATTTAAGGCAACAACCTTGGTTTCCCTTAGTTGTTTACCCAACAGTTCTATCTTTTCTTTAAAACTGCACTTGTTTTGTTTTAATATACGATTTGCTTCAGTGCAAAGTTTTAAGTCATTTACTAAGTTATCACTGTGTACTAATAACCTAGAAAATTTTAGATCTATGCTTTCCCTAAATTTTTCACATTTAGAACAAGCATATTAAATTAAATAGTCGATCTAAAGAACTTACCTGTGAGGAGTCAGTTGAATCAGCCATCAATGCAAAATGTAGGATCTTCTGTTGTTGGAGATTCTGAACTTGAAGCTCTAAGTTCTTCCTCAACCATGTGGTTTACCATGTTCACAGCTTCTTTTGTATCTGACATCGCTTGCTATGCTACAATCTCACCTTCACTGGCAAACCCATCATCCAATGCTTCTACACAAGCAATGTTTGATTCTCCAGGAGAGACAAATCGTAAGGACCAGTCTTGTCCTTCATCACCTTGGGCCGTGAGTGCTTTAGTTTCTTTATTTGTAGAGCTGGTTCTAACCATGTCTTTGTCTTGATGGTTGAATGTAGGAAATTGGTTACCATTTCCTGTTTTCTTGGGCTTTACAGATTCACGTTTAAAATGCCCCTTTTCAGGACAATTGAAGCAGGTGACCTTGGTTTTGTCGAAACCAAAGGTCGTATCTTTTATGGCTACAAGATTCTGACCCGTCTTCTTAACGAACTTTTTAGCTTGTCTAACTGCACTTGCTAGAGCCCACATGATATCCATCCTCTCCAGCTCGTTCTCATCAACCTGCTCGTAGTCTTCATCTGCAAGATGACAATTTCCTATCTTCCGAGCAACTAACCATCATACGATTGAACCACTGCTTTTAGAAGATCCATGTGCTCTGTTTCAACCTCCCCTGTGATATTATAGAGATTCTCGGTCTTCAACTTCGTTTTATTGGCTTCATGCACTATATATTGGGTAGATGATGACCCAAACATTTCTTGTCCTGAAGTAGTGGATTGAGAAGGAGCCGCTGAACTGGACACAAAAGTTGTTTGAAGTGGTGCTCCTGAACCAGTTGGATTGGGAACCGAGTTGTAGAGTGAAGGATTCTAAACATAGGATCCTTTCTTCGACTTGTATTTCATCCTTAGTTCCTCCTCCCTTAACTTCAAGATGAAGTCATTTATGTCCAATGTAGCAAGTATATCATCCTGTCTTAGGTTGGACACAAATAAATCCCATTTCTCAGGCAAACCATCTGCAAAGCTTCAAACTTTTCCTTCCATAGACGTCGTTAAACCATGAGTGTGCAGCTCACTCATTAGATGGTAGAACCTGTCGATGATGTCATCCAAGCTCTCATTCCTAATTGAGGAGAAGTTATCAAACTCCTTCTTAAGAGCTTTAGCCTTAAGTGCCTTTAACATCACATTTCCATCATACCTCTTCTCTAATGCCTCCCATAACTTTTTGGCCTGCTTGATCTCAGAAAACTAGTGAAATATGTCTTTCCGGATTGACTGAGTCAGTAGGGCATAGACTTTCTTCTCAGAATTGAAGAGTATCTTCTGAGCCTCCTTCATTCCACCTAACATCAACTTTACTCCATTTGTGCTTACTGGTACCGTGTAACCAGTCTCTATAGAAGTCTAGAGGCTAGGATCCATTCCATTTAGATAAATATCGAACCGCTGTTTCCATTATGGACAGTATCCAATGTTATAATCTTTGGTGGTTTATTGTGATTTCCTATCTCATTCTCCAGAAGCAGAAGGTTTTGGATACGTGAGTCCTTCCCGACAGTAAACACTGAAAACTGATCTTCTATTTGTATGAACTTTGTACTTTGAGAACATGTAAACTTCAATCGTGCGAAAGGAGAATGCTTATGGATCACTCGTGCGATTGAAGAGTGCGAATGAATTCAATCGTGCTATTGGATTCAGTCGTGTGTATGAACAAGGCGAATGCACTCAAACGACTGAAAGTGTTCATTCGTGCGAATGAAGGATACGACTGAGTTTAGTTGTGCGGATGGAGTGTGCGAATGAGTTCAATCGTACGAATGATCTATTCGTGCGACCGAAGGCTGCTGTGTTTGAAAAAATCAAATTTTTGGCACTTAGACACGAATTACGATTTACCCAGAAACCCTAATCTGCCGTATGATGAAAAACTTCAACTTCAATGCCTAGAAACGTCGAAAAACACCAGTGGATTCAAAAAGATGACTCTTTTGAGTTAAAACGTGAGTTTTGACACAATTCAAATTGAATCAAACGTAAAATCAAGAGCAAAGTCTCTAATACCACTTATCAAGACCGTTTTCGTACGGAATACTAACAGATTCTGCGTTTATACCGAATCAAATAGTGCGGAATCCTAATTGATTGGCTATCCATTCAGTGAGAACAATACCCGATGGATATAAGATTGAAACTAAACGTTATGAACGAATAGAGATCAATCACGAATGATCTATGAAGTTGAACAGGCTTCCTTGAACGTTCTAGATGGCTAGGGTTCGTAATTGTATCAAGTGTTTTGAATTCCTCGGTTTTTCCACAAATTAAGTGGTATTTATAGGTTATGGGTTTCCAATCGTATGACTGAACCATTAGCATGGTTCAGTCATGCTACGGAGTCATGCGATTGATCCATACGCACGAATGAAGGTTTAGTCGTGCAACTGAGTCAATCTTATATCTCAATCGTGCGACTGATCCAGTTTCCTGGTTCAGTCATGCGTCTGGTCCATAAACATGATGTATTCATGTGTATGGTCCATTAGTATGGTACATTCACATGAAGACTCATCCGACTAAGTTGAACACATTTCTCAATCATTATTGACTAAGAACCATGCACAACAATCTCAAACCTATATAGTAAGTTCATTATATTTTAACACATAATAATACTATGAAAAATTAAACATTATAAACATCAACCACATATTATATTTCATTTAACCCATTAAGCTCATAAACTAGGTACACATGTATCTACAAATTCATCATTTGTATACTTCAACTCCATGATGTTCATCTCGGTTACCAATTACATAAACCTATGAAGTTTTTGAGGAATTGATTCACCCTCAATATGATGAAATGTTTTATATTGTGAGTGAAGCATGTCCTTCCTAATGCTTCTGATTTCATCACTCCCTTCATAGAGTGTATGAAGTATCTTCCACAAGGAATTTGTTGTTTTATAATTTTCACACCTGATTAATATTTCTTCAGGTAAAGCCATAATAAGCAGACTATATGCTCTAATATAAACTTTAACCTTTTTGACATCATCACGTGACAGATCGTTTTTACTTATGGGTTGATTATTGTCATTTTAATCTGACCCAAGAGTGGGTGGAATGTATGGACCTTCAGTTATTGAAACCCATAAGTCAGAATCGTGTAATTCACTTGATTCATGAACTTGATTTTCTAGAATTTAAAATCAGCTTTTGTTTCCAACTTTGGAGGTTGATATGATAATCCACTGACAAAGTTACTCATTTTTGGTTCAAGTATTAGAGTTAAACTAAAACAGAGTTTCTTTTGAGTAATGAACTAATCTTGTCCACTTCTGTAGAGAATTTTGAAGAGGCTGAAGCAACCAAAGTCGTCCTTCAGCGAACTTCAGCTGTTGTGACAACTGCTGTTGTCTTCAGCTGTTGTTTTCAGACTTAGTCTTCAGCTGTTTTCTTCAGCTATTGTCTTCAGCTGTTTTCTTCAGCTGTTGTCTTCAGACTTTGTCTTCAGCTGTTGTCTTCAGACTTAGTATTCAGCTGTTGTCTTCAGACTTTGTCTTCAGCTGTTGTCTTCAGCTGTTGTCTTCAGACTTGGTCTTCAGCTGTTGTCTTCAGCTGTTGTCTTCAGACGTCTTCAGCTGTTGTCTTCAGCTGTTGTCTTCAGACTTTGTCTTCAGCTGTTGTCTTCAGTTGTTGTCTTCAACTGATTGTCTTCAGCTGTTGTCTTCAGCTGTTGTCTTCAGTTGTTGTCTTCAGACGTTGTCTTCAGCTGTTGTCTTTAGACTTTGTCTTCAGCTGTTGTCTTCAGCTGTTGTCTTCAGCTGATTGTCTTCAGCTGTTGTCTTCAGC
>BJCM01233613.1:0-10099 GCA_018326385.1 Flaveria bidentis
TGATATCAACGAGTGCCGAGAGGACCAGAAAGTTAAGTTCGCTACCCACTCTTTTGTGGACTCAGCTCTATGCTGGTGGGACAATATTGTCCAAGCAGAAGGCAGCAGGGCCATTGGAAGAATGAGATGGTCTGAACTGAAGAAGTTGGTGATCGAGGAGTTTTGACCTCATCGGGCAATGGACAAGGTCGAGAGGGAGTTTCTGCAACTGGAAGCGGGAAAAATGACACACCAAGAGTACACCACAAAGTTGGCACGTCTGGTGAAAAAATGACACCCAGGAGTTTTTAACTGATTTTGGGGCTGGAAATGCATGAATGTATGTTTTTATATAGCTGGGTTTCGGACCCGTATGCTTGTATGTGTGTATGACTATGTTATGATGTGATGTGTGACTACGTTCATGCTTGAGGATGTATGATTATGTTCTAAGGCTTAGAAGGTAGGATTTAAGCTTAGAACCTGATGAATGGTGCATGGAAATTGAATATGATGTTTTAGACCCACTTGATAAGTTTTTAAATCTGCCTAAGTGTTTGGATGTAATTTTGGATGAAAAGGGTTAATGCGGATGAACATTAACCAATGGGTAAGCCAATGCGGATGAGCATTGACTAAGTGTAGGAAATGCGGATGAGCATTGACTAAGTGCAGGAAATGCGGATGAGCATTTTACTATGTATGGAAATGCGGATGAGCAAAGTAAGTCAATGCGGATGAAGTGAGTCAATGCGTATCAGCATTTGACTATGTATGGAAATGCGGATGAGTAAAGTAAGTCAATGCAGATGAAGTGAGTCAATGCGGATGAGCATTTGACTATGTATACATCACAATTGAGTGTCAGACTCGTTGCATTCTGTTTGGAGATCCATAATCCTGAACTCATTTATCAGGGGACTAAACCTCGAAAAGCTCATAAGATTATTTCAGCATTTAAGGCTCGCAAATTCTTACTGCACGGCTGTACAGTTTTCCTTGCTTCTGTTAACATTTCATCTTTTGAGAAGCCTAGTATTTCAGATTTTCTGATTGTTTGTGACTTTCCTGATGTATTTTCTAAGGAGTTACCATGACTTCCACCGGATCGTGAGGTGGAATTCACTATTGATCTTATTCTCGGTGTTGAGCCGATTTCCAAGGCACCATACCGTATGGCACCACTTGAACTCAAGGAACTGAAGTAGCAATTACAGGAGTTGTTAGATCTTGGATTTATTCGACCAAGTGTCTCGCCTTGGGGTGCACCAATTTTGTTTGTAAAGATGAAAGATGGAACTATGAGGCTTTGTATTGACTACCGGGAATTAAATAAGATTACTATTCGAAATCGTTACCCTCTTCCTCGTATCGATAACTTATTTGATCAGCTTCAGGGTGCAAAGTGTTTCTCTAAAATTGACTTGAGGTCCGGGTATCATCAGTTGAAGATTAAAGATTCTGATGTTCCGAAATTAGCTTTCCGTACACGATATGCCACTATGAATTCTTGGTTATGCCGTTTGGGTTAACTAATGCCCCGGCTGTCTTCATGGACCTATTGAACCGAGTGTTCCGTGACTATTTGGATAAATTCATCATCGTTTTTATCGATGACATTCTGATATATTCTAAGAGTAAGGAGGAACATGAAGACCATCTTCGCATCGTGCTTGAAACTTTGCGTAAAAAGAAACTTTATTCTAAGTTTTCAAAATGTGAATTCTGGTTGAGTCAAGTAGCCTTTCTAGGTCATGTGATTTCCGCAGATGGCACTATGATGGACCTAGCGAAGATAGAGGCAATCACTAAATGGCCAAGACCTACTTCAGCCACAGAAGTCCGTAGCTTTCTTGGTTTTGCTGGTTACTATCGCAGATTTGTCAAAGGGTTCTCTGTTATTGCTCTACCCCTTACGCAACTGATAAGGAAAGGGGTTAAATACTCTTGGAACGATGAGAGAGAGAAAAGTTTCGAAGAGCTTTGGTGTCTGTCCCGATTCTTACACTTCCATCGGGTACGTGTGGATACCAGATTTATAGTGATGCCTCAAAGAAAGGGTTTGGATGTGTGTTGATACAACATGGAAAGGTCATTGCTTATGCTTCATGATAGTTGAAACCTTATGAGGTTAATTATCCTACGCATGACCTTGAGTTTGCTGCTGGGATTTTCGTGTTAAAGATCTGGTGCCACTATCTGTATGGAGAGACTTGTGATATCTTCACCGATCATAAGAGTTTGAAGTATATCTTCATGCAGAAGGAATTAAACATGAGACAAAGGACATGGTTAGAGCTGTTGAAAGACTATGATGCCAACATTCAGTATCATCCAGGAAAGGCTAATGTAGTAGCCGATGCTCTTAGTCGAAAGAGTTATGGGATGGTAGCCTCGCTCCAGTTACAGCCTCAGATAATTATTGACCTTGAAAGACTGGGTATTGGCTTGGAATTCGGTAAGGGTGACGCATATCTGGCTAGACTTCAGGTTGAGCCAGATCTAGTATCTCGGATCAAAGAAGCACAGAAAGATGATGGTGAACTTTGGGCAATTGTGCAAAAGTTGGATGATGGGAAACTGTCAGAATTCAGAACGGATGAGCGTGGAGTAATTGGTATGAAAAATGTTTGTGTGTGCCTAATGATTCATCTCTTCGAGAATCGTTATTAGCTGAGGCACATAGTTCTCCGTTCTCTATACATTCTAGATCTACTAAGATGTATCGTGATCTTTGTCAGAACTTCTGGTGGATTGGTATGAAAGAGGACGTTGCTAGATTTGTCAGCAGGTGTCTTACTTGTCAGTAGGTCAAGATTGAGCATCAGAGAGCCAGTGGTTTGCTTTAGCCACTACCTATTCCTGTATGGAAATAGGATGATATTTCCATGGATTTTGTGACAGGGTTGCCACGAACGTTCAAGAAGAATGACGCGATATGGGTTGTGGGCGACAAATTGTCAAAGTTGGCTCATTTTCTTCCAATTCAATAGGGATTCTCTGTTAGCAAACTATCTGAAGTATTTACACAGGAGATTATCAGACTTCATGGAACTCCAGTCTCTATTGTTTCTGATCGAGACCCAAGATTTACTTCTCGTTTTTGGAAGGGCTTACAAGCCGCATGGGGTATTAAATTGAGATTTAGTACGACGTTTCATCCTCAGATTGACGGTCAGTCGGGGCGTACTATTCAGACACTTGAGGATATGCTTCGAGCTTGTGCCTTGGAGGGACTGGAAACTGGGATGCGTACTTGTGTTTGGTTGAGTTTGCTTACAATAATAGTTGGCAAGCTAGCATTGGTATGGCGCCTTTCGACCTATTGTATGGTCATAAATGTAGAGCACCTATTTGTTGGGAAGATGTCGGTGAAAGAATCATTGAAGGACCCGAGTTGGTCCAAATTACAAATGAGAAAGTTACTATTGCCAGAGAAAAGTTAAAGGAAGCTCAAAGTAGACAGAAAAGTTATGCAGATCGACACCGTCGACCCTTGGAGTTTCAGGTTGGTGAAAAAGTATTCTTAAGAGTTTCACCTTGTAGAGGCGTACGTTGTTTTGGTATCAAAGGAAAGCTCAGCCCTAGATTCATCGGGCCATTTGAGATTTTAAAAAGAGTTGGTGAAGTCTCCTACGGTTTAGCACTACCACCTCAGTTATCACATGTGCATAATGTCTTTCATGTATCTCTTTTAAGGGGGTACAACTATCATCCAATTCATGTGGTGAATTATCCGCTTCATTTGATTCGTGAAGACTTATCGTTCGAAGAAAAACCAGAAGCTATTCTTGATCGGCACGAACACATTATGCGAAAGAAGACTATTCCTTTTGTTAAGGTATTATGGAAAAACCATTCTCAACGCGAAGCTACATGGGAGATGGACGATACTATCCGTCCTCAATATCCGCATCTATTTACATCTTAGTATTTTGTTTCAATTATTTGCATTTAATATGATCTTCCATAATGCTATAAGAGTTTTAGTAATTCGCTTCTACTAATCAAACTAGCTATTGTTATAACTTTTGGTCATCAACCATGTCATGTTTCAATGTCAAAATGACAATTATTAATTGTTTCGTTCGCTTATTAATTTTTATCACTCCATATATGTTATTATCATATTTTCTCGTGTTTATCCGTACCTATCAATTTCGAGGTCGAAATTTTTTATGGAGGGTAGAATTATAATACACAAAAGAATATATATATATATATATATATACATATATAAATCATTAAAAAAGAGAAAAAATGTTATGTGCATGTGCTGTGTTCAAATAAGAAAGAAAACCACTATATATATATATATATATAGACACACACACAAGCCATCATGATGGAACTGTAAATTTAAACGGTGGCTTTGTTTGACTTATTCACCCAACCTTTTTGATTTCGTCTTACGCAACAAACTCACGAAGGAACCGGGAGACATTTCCTTATGAACCCATGTTTCGATCGGTTGACATATACCACACTAAGTCCTCAGGAAAACCTCGCAAAAATCTCTGTTTCACAACCACTTTCCTTTTCTTGAACTACTATCGGCATCATCGTTGCACCATATCATCATGTTTGTATTTCATCGCCTGCTAAGCTCCACTGTGCATCACTGGTTACGAACAACGAAGGCAATTATATTTCTTTTCCGCATCCCAGGTAACTAAATATTATATATTTCAATTGAAACCGGTTCGTATTTACCTCCAAATTGAGTTCTAATTTGTTCCGTCGACATACGCAGACACGAGTTATGTGTAGTGTACCTCCACCCTTGGCTTAGTCGCCGAACCTCGCTCTATTCACAAAATTAGGTAGAGATTCTAATCGTATGTTTCTAGTTTGTTATACTCCATGTGTTCGGTCATGGCGTATGAATCGTTGGTTTTTTCCGCAACTATCTCCTTGTTGAAATAGAATCCAGAGTTATGAAAAGAAAAGAACTCTCAAATAATTTGAAATAACAGTGGAACTTTTGTTGCTTTTTGTATAGCACCGGTTTGATTTTTATGATGAAACCGTGTATAACCGGTAACTAAATATGAAATATAAAATAACTTAAATTCACTTTTATGATACACACCTATGGACAAAACAGTGTTAACAATCTTGATACATATACATAAGTATATATATTGGAGAACAACGAGGTCATTGTCAATATAATGATGGGGAATAGTAATAGTTCCATTGACTTGAAATGGGTAAATGGATGTGCACAAAGGTAGCAATTCAATTAATTAAAATATTAATATATAAATATATGATACGGGTTAGTTCATATTAATTTAGAACACTTTAGAAATTTTGGAAATAGAAAATTTTATGAAGAATTATACAAGTGTAGTTTGATGACAAATGAATTAAATAAGGTAATCAGGTATTTATGTACTAAATAAGACAAACGTGGTGATTATGGATCTGATAAGTGGAGTATTTTGTAGCCATATATCACAAAAGTCAACAAATCAGAAAAAATTAATTTAGGTTTTATAAATTTAATTCAAACTATTAATGAAATGTAGGTCCTCGTGGTTATTGAAGGGTACTCAACTTGTTTCTTTTTGCTAACCTAATTAAGGTATGGATTCCTCATTCTTGTTTTATATTTGATTCCCGTTCATCTCTAGTTTTGATTCCTGTCATACGTAGTTAGTTTGCTTTTGATTCTGTTATAAGTAGCTAGACTACTTTATATTTTTGAAATTTGTTACCCGAGCTCTCCCTATCTTGGAGGTGACCAAGACACGTTATTGCGGCATCAATAACGTGTCACCAACCGTGACGGTGAGCTGAGATCACAGTGTCTCTATAGGACGACTCTGAATTTATATTGGCCATCCTGTTATTTTATTATTTCCTCAGAGGCGTATGGATCGATCCTAGGTTAGTCTTGTATTTCCTGATGGATGGTTACACACCATTCCATTTAGGACTCTGGTGAATGGTTAGTATGTCTGCCCATACTCCATTTCACATTGGTTCACGGGCTCGCTACCTGTGTTCCTTTTGTTCAGTTATTATATGATATGATTTAGCTCGGGCTATGTTCTATTTGATATTATGTTATCCTTCGTTATCATTATATCTATTTATTTTGTTATCTGTTATTCCGTTCACTGAGCGTTATGCTCAGGCGTGCTTTTGTTTTCATGCACGTCAGGTCAGCAGGACCATCCGGGAGGGGAGTGAAGAGTGGAATTCTGCATAAAGAAGAGTTTATTTAATTTGATGTAATGACTTTTCTGTTGGGTTTAGACTACTGTTTTCTTTTTGGATATTTAATTTTTAATCGTTATGAATAATGGAATTATGTTTTGGATTTTGATTACCGTGATAGTGACACGTCAGCCTTCTCGGGTTGGGGTGTTACATCACCGCTCAAGGTGAAGTGGGAAACGAGAAAGTGAAGTTTGACAAGGTCAACTACGTTCAGCAACTGAAAAACAACTTGCTTTCTATCTCCCAAATCTGTGATAAGGGATTCAAGGTTGTGTTTGACAACAAGAAGTGCTAGATGGTGAAGAAGGCGTATTTTGTCGAGGAGAATAAAATTCTAGAAGCATCTTCAAGATATAACAATCTGTATGTCTTGGATCTATCAAAAACTTCCACAACTGAGTGTACTGCCCAGTGCTGCTTGTCTAAGGCAACAAAGAGAGATTCAGTCTCCAAGCATAGGAGAATGGGACACATTAATCCCAGGAAGATGAATCATCTGGTTGAATGATTTGGTGAATGGAGTTACAGTCTAGAATTTTCAGCTCCCAGATTTACGCGTAGCATGTAAGAAAGGGAAACAGACCAAGAAGTCTTGCAAAGCAAAGAAAGTTAAATCTATCAACATTCCCCTCGAGCTTCTACACATGGATCTTTTGGCCCAGTCAGCACAAAGAGCATTGCTGGAGATTGGTATTGCTTTGTAGTAACTGATAATTACTCAAGATTCTCTTGGGTGATGTTTCTGAAAGCCAAGTCAGAGACATTTGAATTATTCAAGCATCTAGTCACTAAATTGGAATCACTCTACAAGCTGAAAGTAAGAAAGATTCAATCAAACAACGGAACAGAGTTCAATTAGTGGATGGAGGCATTCTATCGAGAGAAAGGAATTGTTCATCAATTTACTTCTGCCTACACTCCACAGATGAATGGGGTTGCTAAAAGAAAGAATCAGAGCTTGATAGAGACAGCAAGGACAATGTTAGCCAACTCTAAGCTGTCTATTCAATTCTGGAACAAGGCAGTGGCTAATGCATGCTACAGTCTCAATCAAGTCTTAGTGGTCAAATGTCATGGAAAAATGTGTTATGAATTGCTCCAGCAACATAAACCAAACTTGGAGTATTTAGAACCATTTGGAGCATAGTGCATGTTGTTAAAGAAAGTTCAGACTAGGAAGTTTTGTGAGAAGGCAGAAGAAGGTTTCTTTCTCGGATATAGTATACCAGACAAGAAAGTGTATAACAACTCAACGAGTTAGGTAGAAGTGTGGTGCAATGTTGATGTCCAAAGATACATCACCCCCTTGCTGGCAAAGGACCTTCCTTCTTCTTTGATTATGATGGATTTTTCAAGTCCTTCAATCTACCTCCTTCTCATCCTGATGATGACTTACCTGCTCGAATGATGTGCGAGATTCTGAATACTCCTACACTAGACTCGACATCATCGGTTCCATTAGATGATACTTCTAGCCCTTTAGAGGGAGAGCTTGAGGTAAGTGAGTCTTCCTCTGATGACGAAGCAGTTGAGACTGCAAATGTGGACCAGGAGGAACCGGTTCCCACTACCGAAAGTACACAAGCATCTGACCTTGATGCCACTGGAACTTATGAACCCCATACTCCAATAGCCATAGAAACTGAACCTGGGATTCAAAATCTGGATAATGAGGTAGTTGTTCCCATCACTTCTGGAACTCAAGTTAATGTGCATCATCCCCTGGACAACATCATTGGTGATATTCTATCAGGAGTTAGACACGAAATCAGCTATACTCAGCTGATAATGCCGCAGTAATGGAAAAAGGATATCTACACGATAGTGCTTATCGATGTTCTATGTCTCAATTTGAGCCAAAAAATGTAAGTGAAGCTTTAAACGATGAGGCATGGGTTAGTGCTATGCAAGAAGAACTCCTTCAGTTCAAGAAGTTAGGAGTATGGACTTTTGTGGACAGACCAAAAGGTGCAAAGGTGATTGGCACTAAATGGGTTCTTAGGTGTAAGAAAGATGACCAAGGGGTTATAATCAGAAACAAGGCTCGGCTTGTCGTTCAAGGGTTTAGACAAGTCGAAGGCGTTGACTACAATGAAGTGTTTGCACCTGTGGAAAGGATTGAAGCAATTCATATCTTCTTAGCCTATGCATCCTACATGAAGATCAAAGTTTGTCAATTGGATGTGAAAAGTGCATTCCTTCATGGTGAAATCCGTGAAACGGTGTACGTCAGTCAACCCGCAGGATTTATGGATCCTTATCATTGGGATAGCGTTTATAAACTGGACAAGGCTCTTTACGGCCTTCATCAAGCCCCTCGAGCCTGGTATGACAACTCTTTACTCATCTACTGAAACATGGTTTTCGCAGAGGGGTTATTGACTGCACAATGTTTATCAAAGAGAAAGATGGTGATTTACTACTGGTACAGATATAAGTGGATGACATAATCTTCGGTTCCAAAAATGAAGCATTGTGTAAAGAATTCGAATCTGTGATGAAAGTTGAGTTTGAGATGAGTGCCTGCTGGGTTTGTTGGACCATTATCAAAGTGTTGTTTAACCATTTAAGCAAGAAACGCAGCGGAATCAAACCTTAATATTATGTTTCGTAAACTGAAAATAAAGGCTTATTACTTAGCAACAACAAACTCAAGAACATAGGATCAAATATATGTGAATGGGCTAGCTATCAAGAAGAAATAACAACCAAAAGCAACATATACAAACTACCTTTGTAGAGCTGCTTAAAACATGAGATAGATGAAGAGAAAGAGGTTCTTGAACGACCAAAACACCAAGGAGAGGTGTCCTCAAGCTTGCATACCACAAGCATCAAGCAAACATCTTCTTGCTAGGATTTGAACACCAAAAACAAACCAAAAGGAGTTGCAGAAAACATTTTTTCAGCTTGTTCTTCTTCAAGAATAGAGAGAAAATAGTCCTTGGGTTTCTTGTATTTATGAGAGAGAGTGAGAGGTTGAGTGTGTGACTATCAAGAGTGTCTTGTTCCAAGACAAACTTGAACCAAACCCCCATAAAGGGGCAGCCGAAAATGCCTTTCAATAAAGGGTTTTCCCCTAATTTTATCAAACATTTTATTTAACTAATCACTCGTATAAGTTATGTAATTAACCTTTTAATTATATAACTTATACACACTCTTATTACTTGATTTTATTTAGCCAATTTAAAAAACATTAAAAATAATACCCATGAATAAAATATCCCTATAAGTTGTTCCATCTCATATGCAACTTATTTAGAAAACCCATTTTCTAAATTAGTGTAATTATTTAATTGCATGATCATATCATCAATTAAATATTAACTGGTGTTTGCTAAGCTTGTTATTGGGTATGACCCGACTTGGATCATAATGTACTAACCACATCAATGTTCTATGTGTCTTGGGCATAAGAAATCCAACAATCTCCCACACAAGATTCATAGAAGATTGATGCAAGCAGTAAATACCGCCTAACAACGGTTTACTACCCTTAATACGCATGACTTAAAGCCATTCAATAACATCATCCCCTTCAAGTATCTAACTTGAAATGATTTAGGTGAATCAATCATTTATCCTTTTGTTATAGATGTCATGTTAAATCAAGGACATAGAATGATCATTCCTTGGTGATTTAACTTAATCAGGCCTTAGACATCTTGCTCTCAACAAATAAGAGGAACAAATTCCATCTTGACTACATACGTTTATCACAATCACCTCGTGTCACACCTGAACATAGCCTTATGTACTGCCCATTATTTCAGAGCAGTGAAGAACTAGCTCAAGGTATAACATTTGGTGAATATCAAAACCCAATATGCATCTCAGGTCGGAGGATACCAAATGATATTCGCCTTTACTCAAATTTACTTATGAT
>BJCM01233618.1:0-29758 GCA_018326385.1 Flaveria bidentis
CCTCCATTGTGACAATTCAGCTGCTATTTCGATTGCTGCAAATCCTGTTTTTCATGAACGTACTAAACATTTTGAACTTGATTTACATTTTCTGCGTGAAAAAGTGTCTGCTGGCATAATTAAAACTGTTCAAATTGGTTCAAAATTGCAAAAAGCTGATATTTTAACCAAAGGTTTGCCTGTTGTTCAACACTTTCTGTTGTGTGATCAACTTGGGCTGTTTGATATGTTTACTAATCAAATTGAGGGGGGTGTTAAAATATGAGTTTCTCAATTTTATTAGTAAATATATTTTTATAACTTTATCTTATTATCTTTTCTATTCTTTGTCATTTTCAGATTGTTAGGGGGGCTTGCTGTCGTTCTCCAAAGTGGAAGGGCTCTGTTGACCTTTCTCCTGCTATAAGGGTGGAGCGTCTTCTAGGGTTTCCAGGGATCAACTCACCGTCTCATCTCACGTTCTCCACACACGAATAGCTCTCTGATTGTTCATCTTCTCGCTCGTATGAGTTCCGGTGTTTGATATATCTGCACAACCTCAGTGCAGATCTCTAGTAGTGATAAGATCTCGTTTGTATTCGGTTATTCTCTTTGTATTCGTAAGTAATTTGTTTTTGTTTCTGTTTGAATTCTTTTCTGTAGTCTTGATCTATTTGAGGTTGGTTTCATTCTTGAAGTATTAGATCTGTACCTTTTTTTACAGGCTCTTTGTGTAGAGAATGATATATTGATATTACACTTCTAGATATGATGATTATTAAACTAGACAGATATGGAGTGACAGGAAAAAGAATGCAGAAAACTTTAGGATGTTGTGCAACTTTGTGTTTGTAGTTTTTATGTCATATTGCTAAGTGATGTTAAAATCCTGCAGAATTCGACTTCGTGTTCTTTTCAACTTCACGAATCGTTTCTTTTATTTTCTAGGAGGTGGTATTTCATATGGATGTATGATACATGACTTGTATGTTTGTAGGTAATCCAAGTTATGTGCAGAATGATATAGCAAAAGTATCAGTCAACCCCCCTTGGATTTGCTCACTGCCACATGTCATTGTGGCAGCTCTTGCATCGTTCTTATTCGGCTATCATCTTGGGTATTCACCAGTTATCAAAACTTGGGCTACTTTAGTTCCACGAGGTTGTTGACAGGTGACGAATACAGTTTTTTAAAATGTTCAAATTTCTTTTTGAGTCCAGGGTGGTTAATGACACACTAGAAAGTATTTCTTTGGACCTTCACTTCCATGGGAATACAATGGCTGAAGGTATGTTTTAAACTGGACTCTAACTGTATCCTAAGTCTAATTCATATTGTTTTCTGCATCACTGATTTCATTGTTTTGTTTTATGAAATGAAGGTTTGGTGGTTAGTACATGCTTAGGAGGTGCTTTTGTTGGATCTACAGTTAGTGGCTGGATTGCTGACGGGGTTGGACGTCGAAGGACTTTCCAGTTATGTGCCATACCGCTGATAATTGGCGCTTCGATGAGGTGTTGATATCACTTATGCTATTTAGCTGATAAATTTTGTTGGAATTGTTTTACAAAGATGTACAATCATGATGCAGAGTGGAAGTAGAACTAATCACCAAGAGAATATTTTTGAGGAAAATTGATATAATATTGAATGCGTAGAGTATTATATCAAGCCCTCCTTGTAGAGTAAATCTAAATTTGATTCATCGAGCCAAATGTTGGAAAATTGAATTTGAAGGTGCATAATGCTTTTGAAATTATAATTTGTAGCGCTACAGCGGATGAACTTGGAGGTATGCTTCTTGGAAGGTTTCTTGTTGGAACTGCAATGGGCGTTAGTCCTCCTGTTGCAGCTCTGTACATTACAGAGGTACAGAACCTGATTGAAATTTCGAATGTTGTCGTTTGCATATTATCTTTTTACTGACCTTTTATTTTCAAAAGTTAGGTTTCACCAGCTTTTGTGAGAGGCACCTACGGAAGCTTCACACAGATTGCAACATGTCTTGGACTTATTTCTTCTTTCTACATTGGTATTCCAGCAAAGGATGTAACTCGTTGGTAACAACCATAATACATAGTTGTGTTACATGTTGATTATTACTGATCAAGTGATCATTTATCCCCAGGTAGTGGGGAACCAATACTTCTTAAACGGCTGCAACTACGACTAAAGGATTAAACTCATCTTTTTCCTAAAAACATGTTAAATTTTATAACAAAATTGTAACGAATTCGAGGAGGGTCGTGGACCCCCCTTGTCCCCATTTGAAATGTGACATGCTATTGTTGAATCAGGTGGCGGGTGTGCTTCTGGGTATCTACTGTTCCTGCAGCCCTGCTTGCTCTTCTAATGGAGTTCTGTGCAGAAAGTCCTCATTGGCTTTTGAAGGTAAGAATATCACCTCGCCTCACGCCTTTGATCACATTCAATAAAACCTCAATTGTGTCTCTTGATCTTGATGTGTCTGCTGTTGTTTAGCTTCTACGTCAACATATTTTGCATGATTTTATTTATTTTATAGTTCCATTTTGTTCTTTGCGATAATTTAGAGAGGAAGAAGTGCTGAAGCCGAAGCAGAGTTTACAAAGCTTCTAGGAAGCTTACATGTCAAATCTGCAATGGCAGAATTGTCCAAGCCCGACAGAGGGGATGAAGTAGACGGAGTAAAGCTTTCCGAGTTGTTGTATGGACGGCATTTCAGAGGTATATACATACATACATTCATATATCAACACATTTATTATACTATTAACCCGATGATAATACATATGTTCTTTTAACAATAAGCTATCTTTTATTCTCATACCATGCTTCAGTGATCTTCATTGGGTCTGCTCTGCTTGCCCTGCAACAATTATCGGGCATAAATGCTGTTTTTTTATTTCTCTTCAACCGTCTTCAAGAGTGCTGGAGTACCTTCAGATATTGCCAATATGTCTGTTGGAGTAGTTAACTTATCAGGTTATACGGCACAAAGTGATTTTATATCATCGTTTTTTTTCACTGAGAGGTTGTTGCTGATTATTTGTTGACATTTATTCTAATTCTTTACAGGTTCAATCGCAGCGATGGCTTTGATGGATAAATTAGGAAGGAAGGGCCTTCTCCTCGGCAGTTTCTTGGGAATGGTACCTAAATTATACACGCTTTTCGCTACATGATTATTTGTTTTAAGATAATAATTAAGGGATGATATAATTCCAGTGCATTCTGTGATACATGATCTTAGTAATATGCTAGTGGCATAAAATGCAACCAAGTTATTTTTCGGGTTGAAGATACTAACCCATGAGCATGACCCATTTAACACCACTGCTTTTTATGCAGTTAGCCCTTTTGTGATACTGTTGCTTTTAATTTGCTTTTCTGTAGGTTTACCCTGATAATTTTAGCTTCTAGAATACGAAACGTACTTTCTTATTCTAGAATATGAACTTCCAACGGTATATTTCATATTTTCGTTTGCTATTTTGATTGATTCAGGCGATTTTGATGGCCATGCAAGCAGTTGCAGGAAGTACCTTAATATCAGGGTCCTCGGTGGTGTACCTTTCTGTGGGTGGTGTGCTTCTGTAAGTAGTCAACCACCTTACTCTCTATTTACAATAAATAAGAAACTTGTAGTCAACCACACTATTGAGTTGATCGACATGTGACATTCGGACCCGACCCATAATGTGGTTATCAAATGCAGGTTTGTCTTGTCATTTGCCATGGGTGTCGGGCCGGTACCTGGGCTTCTGTTGTCAGAAATTTTCCCAAGCCGAATAAGAGCAAAGGCAATGGCGATCTGCATGGCTGTACACTGGGTGAACGCAACTTTCAATCTGTTTGACCCTTCGCACCAGTATTTGGTTTCGTTGTTTATAAATATGTGATTATGTGTTCTGTGGCGCGCGTGTTACAGGTTATATATTTCTTCGTTGGTTTGCTGTTTTTGAGGATGCTAGAGCAACTTGGGCCGTTGATTCTGTACACAGTTTTCGCAAGCTTTTGTTTGGTGGGATTTTTCTTTGTTAGGAGCAATATGGTGGAAACAAAAGGAAAAACTTTGCAAGAGATTGAGATGGCACTCCTTTCTGCCTAGTTAATGGTATATTGTTTGTGTTTATTGGTTACAATTTCGACCCGTTCACTGAATAATGGGTTTGTCTGGTTAGTGTTTTTTTTTAAATCTCAAATGGGTCAAACCCATAATTAAGTTAGCTAAAAGAGGGAGGTCAATCGGGCTGAAAGTTGCTCAAAGGTCTATTTTGTAATGCATACAACTTCTTAAACCGTTTTCGCTAAAAAAGTCGGGTTTAATTTAATTAATATATATTGATTTTGTAATCATAAATAACACATTTTCTTTATAGAAAATTTAATATTTAAAAACATGACACATAAGTGATTGGAGGTCAATCCAACCTGTAGTAAAAAACATCCATTTCACTATAAACTTGTATTGACCGGTCCATTATACTACCTTTAACATTACGCTTTACCTTGGATTTCTCTTTGTTTATCAAGTTCCCTTATGATTTTTGCGTGTGTAGGTTGACATGCTCTCAAATATTGGTATGATGTATAGTCAGGCTTTTCCTATGGATTCAACGCCTTGCCTCTTGGTGCAAAGTATGCACTGTTATCGGCGAAAAAAATCTTTGAGGAATATGCATTTTGGTGGGTCTTGCACTCTTCACTCGTTCGGAATCTTATTATTGAATATCGTTTATACAAAATGTATACGGATAAATGACTTTATGGGAATGTCTATAGTAACTAGTAAGTGTTTAAATTTAAAATCTAATGTAATGATGTTTACTCATTGTAGATGCTTATATAATGTGAGATTGTATGAGCAAACGGTCTAGCAAAACACTTGTTTCCAACAAAATAGTTATAACAAACTAGCTACGAAGAACAAATATAGATTTGTTTAATTATTAATTATAACTCTATTTTTAGGTTATTGTGGATTTTGGTGTGTTTTAGATGTGATTTTATTTTAGAATTGTGTAATAAATCATGATTATTTTAAACAATTATTAGTTAAAACAATGAGAATGACACTCATTTGTAGATGATGTTTTTAAATTTAACAAGTGTTAATTTAACAAGTCTGGTGCATAAGGCTCACATGGATTGATGGACAGAATCTAAGGGATTTTGGTGTGTTTTAGATGTGATTTTATTTTAGAATTGTGTAATAAATTATGATTATTTTAAACAATTATTAGTTAAAACAATGAGAATGACACTCATTTGTAGATGATGTTTTTAAATTTAACAAGTGTTAATTTAACAAGTCTGGTGCATAAGGCTCACATGGATTGATGGACAGAATCTAAGGGATTTTGGTGTGTTTTAGATGTGATTTTATTTTAGAATTGTGTAATAAATTATGATTATTTTAAACAATTATTAGTTAAAACAATGAGAATGACACTCATTTGTAGATGATGTTTTTAAATTTAATAAGTGTTAATTTAACAAGTCTGGTGCAAGGCTCACATGGATTGATGGAGGCTCACATGGATTGATGGATAAAATCTAAGGGATAACATGCTTGAGAGGCCTAACTTCTCTAGACCTAGGCTTACAGTTCAATGTATTATATACAAAATAATTGTAAGAATCAAACACATTATGTAAACACATTAACCATCAAATGAAATGAAAAGATTATGTCACCAATGCAAAAGCAACAAGTCAAATGTGTTAATCTGGTTTATACATAAAAACATATAAAACCGTATGATGGTTTATAGTTCAACCGTGTTAAGCCCTTGAACTAACATTCCCTGAGCTAAAACCTGAGCTAAAACTCATGAAGTCCTTTTATGAGACCCGTGTTTCTACCACTCGGGCTAGTTTCGTGATGGCTAAATCAGTTTACAAACGAATTAAGGAAACAAACAAATTAGTATTTGGTTATCACTATAAACAAATTAGTTTTTGGTTATCACTATATTTTTATCTTATGGTAAAAAGCAATGATTAGTTTTATTTTAAAGTTCAGTTTAATTTTATTCTATAAGGTTTGATAAAACTAACAATTTTCTTTAAAGGTTAAAGAATATAAATTTCAATGTTTATCATTTATTTCAATCACAGTCCAAAAGATTTATATTTTAGATTCAAATTCAAACAACTTATAAATTTTTTAGATTAAATAGAAACAACTAGTTAAACATTTAAAAATAAATTAATACTTTTAATTTTAAAAAAATAGTTATTTTTATCGAAGCAAAATCAATTCTCTCTTATAGTGTGAGCGTTCACAAAAGGGGACCGCGAGGCAAAATCCCACATGATTCAAATTCGCTTTGTGTTCATAAGTCTCTAATTCGATCAAGAAAGAAATCTTTGTCTCTTCCATTGATGACGATTCGATGAAAGAAACGTGAATAAACTTCTTTCAAAATTCAATACTTTATTGATTTTATTACCTTTTGCCAGTTGGGTTGACATAAATTCGACCCATCTCACCGCCAATAGCGATGAACAGATGCTCCTCATTTATTACAATTTTGCATAATAACTACAAGAACAAAGCATTCATCTTCACCCAACTACTCACCCACTACAATCGTCTATTCACTGCTTCTTTCCCCCAATCTCGTCGATTTTCTAGTAAGTTGCCTCGATTCCCCGTTGATTTTCTTTGATGATAAGTTGTTAAAGATCCTTCCTTTTTGTTTTCTTGAGTGATTTGATGATTTTGGAAGTGTGATTGTTAAAGATTTAGGGTTGAGATGGGAAATTGGTGATTTACTGTTACATGTGTAATTAGATCACTAAGTGTTCGACGAAATGCTTGGTTCAATGGAGCTTAATTATGCGTTTTTGACAATTTAATGATTTGAAGTATTTTACGATGAAAGAGTTGAGTTGAACATCATTAGCGATCATAGAATTGTTTTTTGCTCTTTCTAATATAAATGATCCTTTGATGAAGTTTAATAGGTACAATATGAGGTTGAGTTTATGATAGACTTTTTGGAACATAAAAGAATAATGTGGAGCATTTAGAATTCAAAATTGACATAGATAACCTGATGATTAGCCCTTTAATCATGAAGTTGTCTGAGTTTTTAAATGGAAGCACAATCTGAACATGTGTCCTGTACCAAAATGATTTTCAGTATAGGAAGTAAACAATCGGTTTGAGTTTAAAATTAAGTAGCATTAAGCTTTTTGTAATGGAAGTTAAGGTCTTTAATGAACTTCACAGCTTCAGGTTGTAGCGCATTCATGGAAGTTGTCAAAGCGATCGAAAGTCATGGCTCTTCTCATGAAAATGTTGCTCTCAAAGCTGATGACAAAAGTTATGGCTACCATCATCTAGTTTCTTCTGCTTCGAGAATATCACTTCTGTTATCCAACCATGGCCAGAAAACAGTGAGTTCAAATTACTTCATGGGATTTGAAGACTATCTTATAACTTATAACCGTCTAAAGTCTAAACCACCATTATGTGCAGGTTGATGGAACCACAGAGAATAAGAGTCTGAATGGTGCTAGAATAGGTGTGGTGGCTAAACCTTCTGCTGAGTTTGTTGCTGGAGTACTGGCCATATGGTCGAATGGCGGTGTAGCAGTGCCACTAGCATTAAGCTACCCAGAAGCTGAGCTATTACATGTCATGACTGATTCGGTTTGCTCTGAAAACAACTTCTGCTTTCTTGTCTTGTTTCCTGTTCTACATAATTCTCTTTTTAAAATGTATGTTTTTATAGGATGTGTCGATGATTTTGAGTACCAAGGATCATAGTGAGCTTATGCAAAAAATTGCAGCTCAAACTGCGTCTCAGTTCTCACTGATACCTGATGTTCCTAGTAATGATGCCAGTGATGGTGCACTTCAGAAAGAAATTCAATTCTCAAATAACGTAAAAGGTGTTTATTCATTTTATTAAAATATAATTTCATAGGGCAAACTTCAAGAAACAAAAATGAAGTTTCTTTCATGCGATTTTAGCAACAAACTTAAAATGAATCACCAATAAAAATTCAAGTGATCTTTTATTACTGGTTTTATCATCTAAATTTTTGTTCAACCGGTAGCAAGTCCTTTTATGATATTTTAAAAAACTGCTGGTGTGGCATCTTATTAATCATTTTAGTGTATATGTGTTATGTGTATGCCACCTAGTATCAGATGTGACAATTATTATTTATATTTATATAAATTTTTGATAATAGGTCATTTTTGTAGTGGCTGGCATGACAAACCATCAACCAATGCCACAAAATGAATTTACAAGGAAATTCAGTAAAAATGAGGTTGGTTGCTAGAATCGTTAATAGATTGCAAGTAGGTTTCTGTTTTGTGCTTAGTTTGAAGTTGCTTTTTAAACTGTAGAAAAAGTGTAAATTTTGTGCTTTTTGCCCAATTTCATATAGTGTGCTATTATGATATCAAATTAATTTTATTAGTTTCTGATTTGTTGTTTTTTATACAGGTGATGACCCAGCATTGATTTTGTATACTAGTGGCACAACTGGGAAACCTAAAGGAGTTGTTCATACACATAACAGCATTTTAGCACAGGTAAGTTTGTGTGTACTTTATGGGAAAGAAAACACTTGATAGAAAAACAAAAAAAAAAACACAAATTATTAATTTATTATTTTGGATAAAAAACTTGTCAGTAGGATTGTAATTGTTGCTTTTGTGCTTAATTTCAGGTGAAAACATTATCAACAGCTTGGGAGTACACATCAAGCGATTGTTTTCTGCATTGCCTGCCATTACACCATATCCTAATAAAATGCTACAGGATTTCTGCTGAATGTTAATATCTTGTACTTGTTAATTAATATATATTACATTTTTTCGTTGATCCTTAACTTCATCTATACATGTGCATGGACTCTTCAATGCATTGTTTGCTCCTCTTTTTGCCGGTTCGATGGTTAGTTATTACAGTCATTATGTTATTAGCAGTTGGATTAAGTGCTATTAGCAAGCCAAAGTTTTGAGTTTTTATATGTATGTTCTTAAGGTTGAGTTCATGCCTAAGTTTAGCGTGAGTGGTATCTGGAAAAGATGGCGTGAGTCGTATCCAAAAGATGGAACTAAACTTAAAGATGCAACAACTGTATTTACAGGGGTATGTCATTCTTTCCCTCTATACATTTTATGGGTATGCACATTATGTTTAAGAAAAAGATGCTGTTTAACTTTTGTATCAAATGGCATCTTTTATGGATATAATCTCATGTTTATTCTTATCTTCAAGTCATGTGTACATTACCAATGGAAGAATATATCTTGACAATTGATTGTTTCTGTTCTTTGGATAAATATAAAATCCAGATACTTTTTTCTAATTTCATTATTAATATCTGAAATCATTATTGTTTTTAGGTTCCAACCATGTATACCAGGCTGATACAAGGTTATGAGGCTATGGATCCAGACATGCAAGCAGCTTCTGCTTCAGCTGGAAGCCAGCTACGTCTAATGGTGATTACTCCAAGAGATTTTGTGCTTATAGTTGTGTGTGTGTAGAAATGATTGATCGACCTAAATGCATTCCTATGTATCATATAATACACACACACATACATAATCATGTGTGTGTTTATTATAAGATTATAGAAAGGAAGTTTGGGAAAAAAAGGTAGGAACGAAGGACAGGACGGCACATTTCCATTTTTTCGCTCCATGGATCTCACTCTTCCCCTACTGCGACATGCCACTTCTCGGTCCCTCCCTACCCTTTTACCCAAACTAATTTTCTAATACATGTATGTTTTGAAATGGTCCATCTACTGACATAGGGCGTTACGTTGACTTGTTGACTTCTTATTTTCTGTACTTCATTTGACTCATTGTTCTTCCAGATATTATATTACTGACTTCTTAATTCTAAAATCAATATAATTTAATAAGAACATAATGTTTTTAACAGATGTGTGGCTCCTCGGCCCTACCACTGCCTGTCATGCAACAATGGGAAGCCATTACTGGACATCGGCTATTGGAAAGATATGGCATGACAGAGGTAAACTGGATTTTTCTTTTATTTTATGACTTTCAGAATGCTCTATGGATCGTTTAATCATTGTCATCTTTCTAATGATTATGGCTGATTTCTATTTTAGTTTGTCATGGCGCTTTCAAATCCAGTAAAAGGGATGCGAAAAGGAGGCACTGTAGGCAAGCCCTTCCCGGGGGTGCAGGTTAGTAAATACATAATCAGTTTTTTTTTAATATTTTAAATTGATAAAATATTTGGTCTCATAATATAAAAAAAATATATTGTAATTATAGGTCAAAATTCTTGCTGACAACGATGGTAATGAGGGGGTTGGTGAGCTTTGTATTAAAAGCCCCTCATTGTTTAAGGAATACTGGAAACGTCCCGAGGTACTTCTATATCTGTTTGTATTGCTATTTGCTAAGTAATGATATTATGATATCATACCACATATGTTATAATACAATGTCAAATCAATTTAAAATGTTAAATTGAGTTGTTTGTCAAGCACAGATTTCATTAACAAAATGTTTTACAAGTCAGCTGTCAAATGTTTTGACGTTTGGACAAAAAGTGTCTTAGGCCAACCCAACCCACCCAACCGTTTTGACCAGTCAAAAATATACCCGTTCTGACCCATTCCAAGCCTTCCAACTCATCCATTTTGCCACACGATCAGAGATTACCACTCAATCTACAGCTTGTACTGCTTTTAAATGTTGTTAAACAGATTAATTATCTATCATCCAATAAGCTGAATGTCTTTTAACTGCTAGGTAACCAAGGAGTCGTTTATAGAGGGTGGTTTTTTCAAAACTGGTGATGCTGTTAAAGTAGATGAAGATGGATATTATGTAATCTTGGGACGTAAGATTCGGTTTACTATCCTTCTGTCATCTTTTTCTTCAATACTTATTATTCATATTATTATAAATACTCGTGTGACCCTTTTATGTCCTGCAATCAGGTACCAATGCTGATATAATGAAGGTGGGTGGGTACAAATTGTCAGCTTTAGAAATTGAGGCAATTCTTTTAGAAGTAAGTCCCCTTCTCCAGTTTATATCCTTCAAATACCGATACAATGGGAAATGCAATTTACATAATTCAAACTTCTTGTTAAATGTTACACAGCATCCCACCATTTCGGAATGTTGTGTGTTAGGGTTACCAGATAAAACTTATGGTGAAGCTGTAACCGCAATAATTGTGCCAAATGTGGAAATAAAAAAGATGCGCGAAAAAGATTTAAAGCCTGCTATTACCTTAGATGAACTTTGTTCATGGGCTAAACAGAAACTTGCACCATACAAGGTATGAGACCATGGAAAAATAATTATTATTATTATTATTTTTATTTTAGATAACAATTATATAAAGTTAAAATGAGCATGTAAAAAATTTCGCTGATCTTATATTACCCTTTCCAGCTACCAACTCGATTATTTTTGTGGGATTCGTTGCCTCGAAATGCCATGGGAAAGGTAAAATACAATTTGTTCTTTAGCTTCTGTTACATACTCTTTTGATCTATCTCAGCTTTCTGAAATACATGAGGTATAATGCAGTCGTACTAACAAGAAAATGTAGAAAATGTAGAAGAGGTGGCAAAGTGGGCGGGTCTGGTGGGTTGGGTAACATGTTAAAAAATATTTTTTTAAACAGGTCTAGATACTTTTTTTTCCAGTATCATAAATTTTTTTATATACATTTAGCATGTCAAAAATGATTATAAATAAATTGTTCGGTTGACCCGTATAAATATTTCCTTGTAAACTATCTTCTTCTTCTTCTTCTTCTTTTTTACTTTTTATCTATACTCTAGTGAGATAATACATAATTAAATATTAATAAGGAAATGGGTTTTCCTCATACTTTGAGGATTGTTTTAACTAAATTTTGAATTACAAAAGTTAATCTACACCCAAAACCTGATTAGTCGATCTGTGTGTGAATATTAGGTGAACAAAAAGGAGCTGAAGACAACATTGGCTGCTGAAGAACAATAAACCAATTTCTCTAAGATCCAAATAATATTTATTATGGGAATAACTTCATAAATATCATAATCTTAAGTTTTAAAACATTATTGTAACAGTATAGAATTCTCATAATTGTGAAGGTGGCTAGAATTTTGGGTACAACTTTTAAATATTGTTATCTTACTTTATGTCTGTCCATTGTAGCGGATAAGCCTTGGCTCACAGCAGTGTGGCGGCACCTTTTCGACGTACATGATATAACACACTTAGGACACACACATACTAAATTTAGCAACTCTTTTGCTATAATTTGTGTATTAATAAAAAGAAAATGCAACAGTCTTGTATATCCTTGTTTTACAATTTCAAGCATATAAAACATGGCACCGCTAGAAACTTCAAACACGCTTAATAATTAACATTCATGTTTACAAGTATAGTTTTGAGTTTCGAACCTATTACAACATCATAATATAATTCTATAACAAAAACCTATCAACACCACATACGACTGATCTAGCACCATCTATCACCACAAATCAAATCGATGGAAACTAAACAAAGTCATGTTTAAATTGATCATATACTAGCAATATGAACATTTCTTGAAAACACATTTTATCATCAAGGTTTCTCAAGAACTTGATGGTGAACTTTTGAAAAGGCTTCGCCTTTCATCGGTTACAGATCTTGATCTTTGCAACAGTTCAGTTGGGCCGGTGGCCCCAATACTATCACTAGTTTTGGGCTCATTTTTCACCATTTCATCAACACATGGGCCGTAAGCCCAACTACACACCAAAAAGTAGAACAAATTCACAAAGCTCATGATAGCAAGAACCCAATAATAACTATCATACCGCCCTTGGTTTATGTTAGTGGCTATCCAGCCTTCTTTACCACCATGTTTTGTGAGCTTTTCAATGGTGCTTAATATAACACTAGCCAACAAGTTAGCAACTGCCATTCCTAACAAGAAAAGTGAAGCAGCAATGCTAGACATACTTTTAGGGAACTCTGAATAATAAAACTCGTTTTGACCAATCGCGCTAAAAGCTTCGGCTAACCCATGTAAGCAGTATTGTGGGACCAACCACATTGCTGACATGGCAATAACCACTTGTGGGTTGTTGAGTAAACCTTGTTTGATTGCTTGTTTCCTTCTAGCATGTTCAACAGTGGCAGAAACCACCATGGCCAAAGTGGAGAAAGCTAAACCGATTCCCATTCTTAACTTAACACCAAGATGAACAGGTTTCCCTCTGATCTTTGATGCAAATGGGATTATAACGCGATCGTATAACACGACCCACAGGGCTAGGACCGCGATTGTGAAGAAAGCAAAGGACCCCGCTGGGATTTGGAAGTTTGGTCCCATGTGTCTGTCCATGGTGCTAGCTTGGATCACTGGGAATGAAGATTGACTGATGTTTATCGACATCATGACTCCTGAAGACCATATTGGTAGAACTCTGATTAGTACTTTTAGTTCTTCTGCTTGTTCTACTGTGCACAAACTCCATGGGTCGGACGTGAGTCCATCTGAGGTCAAGTCTTTTGGGTTCTGAATGATGCAAGCTTTGTTCAAGAACCTACATTAAGATTTAAAGATCATATCTTAGCAAAACTCACGTGATTATTAAAAAGGTAAAGAATTTGTTCATTTTCAACCCGAGCTTGACTAGTTTTAATGGAACTGTAAAATTACCTGTTTTGACCCAAACCCATAATGATAAAGCATATTTTTATGAACAAACTGGCCTCAACCGCAAGTAAAACGATACCTTAGTCTCTTGGTGGGCAGAGCATCGGGCGAATCCTTATGATACTGCCACCCATCAGAATTTGGTGGTTGAGAAGGGAGTTTTCTGTTCTTATAAGCAACTACAATCACTTGTAGAAAGCTAGTAAATATGCTCTTTTTAACTTTCATTTTCACATAAAGTCGAGAGGCAACGAAGAACGAAACTGTTGCTAACAACATAAGAATTACAGGAACACCAAATCCCACCTTCCATCCTGCATGATCTTGAATATAAACAATGCCTGTGAAAGCAATCAAAACCGAAGTTGCACCAGCAGCATAATACCACCCGAAAAAGCTTTCTAAGGCTCTCTCGTTGTTACGATTGTTTTTATCGTCTATTTGTTCAGCCCCAAATGCTAAAGAACATGGTCTTACACCACCTGATCCCATAGAGATAAATATGAAAGCAAAGATCAAGAAAGCAAACTGAGAATGTGTGGTTTGTTTGCATGTTTCAGTTAATTGATTGCATGGAGGTGGTTTTAGATGTGGAACCATAGTTGTTAACCAAAGCAAGAACATCCCCTGTTAGCATAATAATTAACAGTGCAATTAGTGGTATGATTATTATGATAAATATGTTCAAGAATATTAATCAATGATACAGAATGGAAATTCATAGAAAAAGAAAAGATAAAAGAATATGTCTGAAAAAGCATGATTTTTATATTAGTCACAGATCCCACAGACTATTAGGCACAAATTCCATCCTTTGGGGCCCTAATTTCAAAATTCCACTAATTTCAAGATTTTTGCTATTTTAAACTAAACTAATGTATCTAACAATATCCTAAGACCATGTGTAATGGGACGTTAAACCCATACATAGCGCCACATAATGCCCCCATCACCATTACGGTGGGGCGTTATGTTTAAAGAGGCAGTATTATTATAACGCCACAAATCATCAAATCCATAATGATGAATGGGCGTTATAGGGGCATCAAACATTACTTATGTTTTTAACAAAAAAAAAAACAATCGTGATTTGGCGTTGATATGGCAGAAAATGCCCCTTACTGGGCATTAACCATTACTCATGGTCTAAGTAGGAACTTGGTCACTGTGGTTTGCGAAAATTACAAATTTAGTTATTAATTCCAAATTTCTATGGATTTGATTCCTCATCACATTGTTAGCTTTCATTAATGGTCCAAAACTCCAAATTACATTATATGAGGCTCTAATTTTCCCCCAATTTCAAGATTTCTCATATGTTAGTTCAAGAAACACATGAACTACACATGAGTATAAGTTTTTTCCCTCCCTTTCTCCTCTACACAAGCTTACAACTTTGAAAACAGTTCAAGAATCAGGATTATTTGGCAATTCTATCTTATGAGGTAGGGCATGTGAACCAGAAGCTACACTCTTTGCATAACCATTTGTATGTTAACTGAATATTTGTGAATTGTGACCTAATTAATTAAATGTCCTTTTAGACTTATAGATTCAGCAACCTCGTCTAGCTAAATTATTTTTGCAAGTAAATGTCAGATAATACTGTTCAAAGATCAAAACCCAACAGCAAAAACAATGTAGGATTCACTTATTAATGCAAGATTTCATTCTAAAGTGAATCCACCACCAAAAAGTATGCAACTTTTTTATCAAAAAGTTGAGAATAATACCAGAAGTGAGCAGCATGAACCCAAACCAATGGTGAGAAACCGACCCAAATATGAATCTGCAAGAAATGCACCCAACACAGGTGCAAAATTGGAAGCTGCAGACCAAAGAAAGAGTATGTTTGTGCCTTTAGCTACACCAATCTTGTAATCACTCATCAAATAAAGGATCATATTGGGCACCAACCCATAACTTGCCACCTTCTCAAATGCCTCATTTGCTGCATAAAGATTCAGCATTTTACAAAACCACCATGAACCACATCAAATCAAACATAACACTTCAAGAATCAACAAACCCATGATGTAAAATCACAAAATGTTTCAAGATTCAACCTCAAGAATGTTGATTATTGCAGTATGAAATGTGACATACCTATGATGAAAGGCATGGTGACTAAACCACCTTTCTTTCTTGTCAAAAGCTGTCTTTCATGGTTCAATTCTTCCATTTGCTCCCCCGTTTTCTTTTTTCTCACTCGCAAGAGGAGGAATGTATGGGTTTTCTGTTTATATACTGATGCAGTGATGCTAATTTATGGGTTAATTTATTATGGTTAAAAGAAGGGAGAAACTGTTGAATCTGTGATTTGAAATTGCTTGACAATGGAGTGTAATCGAGTCGGAGTTAACATTTTAACAAATAAATAAATAAATATAAAGAGTTAACATTTAAATAAATAAAAAAAAGATGGTGAGTGAGTGCTACAGAAATATTATAGTTGAGTATTTAATCCATGTTTGGGAGTAATTATTTTCCTCTAATTTTTACTTAAAAAGTGTTTGGCAAAACCAAAAGAATTTTTGAAATTGATTTTTCATATAGGGTAAAATAAGGTTTTTTTTAAGTAAAAGCAGGTTACTTAAAGTATGTTGTTTTTTTATCATTATATAACATTTTTGTTTATAAGTTAATCCAAATATTTTAAAAAAAATCATAAGTTGATAAATCTTTTTTGTAAAAAGTCATTTTCAATCAAACTAAACAATCCCAAACATGCCCTTAGTATTGTGTCATAATTTTTTCAAGATTATTTTTAAAATATAAATTCATAACTTATCTTATTCTGTTGTTTACGGGATCGGAGTCTCGTAAGATTTATAGATAATTGGTTCTCATAGGAAAAACAACCCATTCTTTTTTAGTTTCGTATATAAAGAAATAGAGTTATTTAAAGAGGAATAATGTAAAAAAGTAGTTTTTAAAATTTTATTTAATTTATAGCAAATGGGGGTGAATTTTACTGGATTGGTGGGGTTGCCTACGGGGTTTAATTCATGTGCATACGAAGACTCGGGTCCCCACAAACTTATGCGTCGAGCCGTCGAACTCAACCAAATATTCATATTTAAAATTTATAAATATTCTCATTGTGATACTTTTATAGGTGTATTTTCTGTTATATGTAACTTAGAATATTCATAATTTATCTTTTATCTTTTTTCATATAGTTATATTAAAAAATTTTATTTTTTCTCTTTACTTTTCAAATTTATTATTATTTTTTTCTACTTCACTCACAACCACTTAAAATATATTAAAATCATTATAGGGTTTTAAACATTTTTTTCCGAAAATATAGATTGAACGGTAAATTTACCATATCCTTTACTTACAACCGTTTATAATCATATCATATAATATAGGAAATACATTCACACAAATATAGGGAACCGGTTGTGAATGCTCTTAATAATTAAAATTTTAATATATTAACTATTTATAAATGCAATAAAAGTATAAAACTTAGTTTTTATTATGTTGGAGACACATGTAGTGGATGGATTATACATTTTTATTGGAATTTTAAAGCAAAAGCTAAAAAGGTTATGAAAATAAAAGAAATAAAAAACAATCTTTTATTAATGTATCCATTGGCGGAAGTTGTGAGGGTTTGGGGGCTGGCTAAGTTAATTTGGGAATCATCAAATAGATGAAATTGTTTTAAAGAAACTCGTTGTCGTCAAGATCAATTTTTATAAGTTTCGGTTGGTTGTCTTGAAAATTTAAACTGTACACAATGGTTTAATTTATAGTTCAAACCAAAAGCCGATGATAGAATAAAGAACTTCATCTCACAACTCCATTTGAAGAAAAAATCAAAAAAATCAAACAAAAAAAGCTCTCCATATCAGTTCCCTTAGTATGGAGCCACGTTGATTGCCACGTTGATTGTTTGACGAAACATTAAGACGCATTTGATGCTATTGATATTTTTAACAAAGTAAATCTTGTGTGTGGATGTTTAAATGAACAATAGGTATTACTTCATCATATACGATTATACGGTATTGGTTATGAATAAACAAACATACTTCAATTTGGTCACTTTTACTGATTCTGTACGTGGATTAATATAATTAAATGACTTATTTGATGTAATATTCCCTAAGAGCTTCTTTTTTAACAGATGGTTTGACCCATTTTAATTTTTCATAATTTTTCTGGTAACAAGGAAAGAGGCTAATGAAATTAAAAACTAAATTGTGATTTTGTGAATAACTTTTTGCTTTGGTTTCACTTGTTAATAATTGGTTTGTTTGGTTCGATTTCAATTATTTTCATGGTTCATTTTTAATTTATAATTATCTAACACTGTTACTAATAGTTTTTGCCTCATTATTTGATTGAAAAATGTCAAAAAAAGCACCACAAACACACCTAAAGTTGATAGTTAGCCCTATATAATAAAAATCTAATGAACGTTAACTCTAGTTAGGAATCGTCAAAGAAAAATAAACTCAATGTTAAGGGTTTTTGAAAATATTTCTAAAGTTGAGATTAATCTCGGTAAATAAATAAAAATTGGGGTTATTGAAACAAAATAGCCCTAAATAATATAATCTATCTATAATATATAATCTATAGTCTATCTATTTATATTAATAAAGCAAAATAACTATCAGCTACATGTTTATTTTCTAGCATGTACACATCATCATTTTCTAGCATGTACACATCATCTTCACATAGGATTGTCCACATGTTATCATCACATTAAATTTACAATATTTGGTAAAGATCTTGACTTTAAAAAAAATTCTTGATAAATGCTAAATTAATACCATATCAATCATAATTTCTTTCTAGAAATAACTAAGGTTTTATTAAAATACTTTAATGAGACTTAGTTTTGTTAAGATATAATTTAATTTGTAGATAATCATTGTTAAAACTAAAAAAAATAAAAATATTTATATAAAGAGGTTTATTGATATTTACTATAATACCATCTGTCTATTTATACTATTGTTTATAATTTAAATATGCTTGTTATATATAATAATTTTATTGATATGTTATTTTAACATATATCAGATTATACATATATATAATCTGTTATATAATTATTCTATTTCAACCCATGTGTTATAATAAAAGAATAAACATTATCTACATGACACTTTTCTTGATTATACACCTAGGATGCATGTAGGATTTGTCACATGTAATCATATCAATCCTCATATTTATAATTTCAATTCATTTTTTAGATATTCAACTACCAAATTAAATTTATATTAGTGTCAAATATTATTTTATTATTAAATCACTATAAATTTCCGATATTCATTTATTAAAATTTGTTGAAACATGAATAATTGTTCATTGCCATTACCTATTAAAAATGTCTATTTATTAAACACTTAAAACTTTTTGATTTTGTTTGTGCATAAAATAGACAACTCTTGACCTAGAAAGTAAAATAATTTAATAGTTATGTTTCTTTATATACTTTCAGTTCCGAAAAAGGGTAAGATTTGAATTGTATATAAATTTATTTATTATAAGTACATATAAATTAATGTAATATGTGATTTTTTTTATTTTTCTTAATAATGATCATTTATCACATAGGCACATAACAATTTGATATTTCATGACATATGTTTTATGTTTGTTTTTGTATATTACTGATGTTAAATATAGTTATATTATATTATAAACATCTTTTTGCCTTTGACATTAGTGCATTTACTATACATGTGAATTAGATCATATTATCAACATATTTTCTATTTGAAAATTATCTTCGATTCAACTCATGTATTACACGGGTCACTAAGCTAGTTGCAATATATACTATTATCATTTATTAGAAGAGAGGTGGGAAAATAAAAATGAGAAAACCTAATATGTTGATATATGTCAACATAAAACATCTTTTAAGATAATAGATTACTCCAAACTATTATCAACCCAATATCTATAGATAATCAAAAATGTATTTTAAATCCTTTTAGATTATTTCATAATTTTCCTTGCGTATAACCGATTATGTAGTATAAATTTAAAATAGAAGTTGCCTTATGGAAAGGGCAAAGTGTAACAAAATTGCCAAAAAGAAATGAAGCAGAGACTGAAAATGAAAAAGGAAACCAAACACAATAACACATAAATACAAATGCTAAAGTACTATTATTAGGTACGATGTCACTTCATTTTTGGCGTCTTACGTCTCATTGCGGTCAATTGTTGCATTATTGTGCCCTCTTTTAATCCTTGGGTCAATTGAAGTCGTATCCTTTGTCATGGTTCCCACTTCTTTGTATGATATTTGTTGGTATGCACACTCATGGCTCGAGAACGACGACAGTAGATGTGAACCCGTGTGCACACACGAACCACTAGTGTCATAAGTTCGTGTGATTCTATTTGTGTATATGTTGATATCACTAAGAGTAGATGTGGGCCGACAATAGTTCTTTGTGATCTTATGGTACATATTGTCTGTTCATTGATATAATTTAATATGACTTATATTTGTTTGATACATCTAACTAGACGCGATAGGGCAATTGAAAAAAAACTAATGTGTAGTAGAGTGAACAACTAACTTAACTGTTCATGGAAATGCTAAACATGAGAAGTATTCATGAAACGAAAGAATGGATTGAGTATTAGATTGGTTTAGGTAATCACGGTGTCATATCTTGTGTAGTTAAAAGTTACCTTTTGTGATGATGTTACTTGAAACTCGATGTTAACTCATCTCCAATAGTGATTCAAATATCAGATACTTAACTATACTTCTATTAATTCTATAATTTTACTAATTTAAGCTTTTTAATAACTTCAACTTACTTTATGTTAAGTTTCTAATTAAGATCATATAATAGATTAATATATTTAGAGTAAACAACATCGGGTTGATATTAGAGATATTACTTAGTACCATACTCGTATAAAACACATAGAAAATGTAAAACTAATCTCATACACGAATACCATATCGTCTTAAATGTTTTAGGATTCAATTCGGATTTTCCCTTGGTTTCGTGGTTTTCTTGTCATCTCCGCACAAAGCAAATTAAATATGAGGATTTAAAATATTGTAGAAATTTTTTGATATTAGGCCAATTTTGAATTTTGATATTTTTTAACCGATAAAAATGTCAATATTTTAAAAAAAATGTATCATAAAATCATAATGAAATGAAAGAGATCCAATGAAAGGATCCAATCATGCTGCTTACCAAGTTAAGGACCCCAAAGGCACACGTGAAATGCTATGAAGATGGCTCCATTATCCTTATTTGTTTGTTCTTTTATTTTGTTTGAATTTTAAAAAAATATTTCAATGATTGTATATTTTAATGAATTATTGTAATAATCGTATAGTCAAATATTGATTATGATTTATAAATAAACAAATATCCTCAAAATGATGGGGTCCAAGCAGTCCAATCGAATGTGTAGATCCTTTCAACTAATTAATTAAAAGCACAAGTCCTAGCCTTTTGTGAAGAGAAAAAAAACATATATGTAATGACATGCACTTGGGGTTAACACTTGGATTCAAATTTACATGAATAACTAATGATTAATTAGGTTAATGATTTAATGATGTTATGTAAACTAAAAAACCAACTTATGAACATTGTCTAGAGTTATCTTCTACCACGTGACAAAATTATTCAACACCCAAAACCATCCTACAAGTCATATCTTTTCTACTGATACTATTAAACTACATTAATTCATATTATACCCTATAATTAATATAATTTTAACCGTAATTTTTTTTCAAAATTATTTAAAAATCTTTGACTTTTATAACTGTCATATCTTTTCTACTTATACTATTAAACTACATTAATTCAAAACTACATTAATTCATATATGTAATTTCACAAGTTTAAATGAAAGAATATGTAATTTCACAGGTTTAAATGAAAAAATATGCAATTGTACATAGAAAAATATCACATAACACACTTATAATGCATATATTTTGATGATGTCTTTCCATCCAAAATGATAGTCGTTGATGTTGAGTTGTTGACTATATATTAACAAGTTTAAATGAACACAAATTGCTGATGTTGAGTTGTTGACTATATATTAACAAGTTTAAATGAACACAAACTGTTAAAGCAAATTCTTAGATGCAGAAAATGAAAAAAAGTGTTAAAAGCAATAGAAGTTTGTTTACACTTCACACACAAAAAGATAAGAGAGTATACAAATAGTAAAAGTGTGGGTTAATTTTCATAGGGTTCACACTCTCATAACTCACAAGTCTTCATTTATTTTCAAAATCTGCCCCTATTCTATCCTGTTTTGTCAGAGTTCACACCTCAAATTCAAATATAATTTCTCTCTAGTCTTCTGACACAATATCTTCGTGGTAAACTCATGGTTTTCGTGCACGCTTTTTGTAGGGGTCAAAAACACCCTCCACCAACCTCATTTATGATTCAATATGAAAACACTACACAATTTGACTATAAATAAACTTTAGGAGTTTAGGGTTAGACCTAATGAGACGTAAATTGAATATATTTCTGATCTTATACTTAGACACGAGCCTTTTGAACGATGCTACGAGTTTGCTACGCATACTTCAGACGTCGCAAAGAAGATGTTGACAAATAACACATGTCTACAATAACATGCATGACCACAAATATTTTAGTATGCTCAAACAGATGCATATGTAAACACACACTAATATATAGTGATCTGTTTTAAAGGATAAAGTAGATGAAAATTTGAAATGTTACTTTTCTACCGGCACAAACATGACATATTCGAACTCGTGGAAATCTCATCTAATTCTAAATATAGGAATCATAATAATAAAAGATCAAGATATTAATTTTTTTTCAATCAAAATAAGAAAAAGTAGTCTTTTTAGGAGACATACCCATTCACTATAATAAATGCATCGACTTTTCCTGTTTGACCACCTCCCCACGTTACCTTTCTAAATTTTTTCTGAGCTTGGTGAATTGCATAAATTGATAATAAATTTTAATAGTAATTTTCACAAAAGTACAAGTAATAATTAGAGAATTCACAAAAACTAATCCAAGTCATATATTCAATTATTACTAAAATTATGTTAGGCTCGCACATTGCATGAGTTGAATATAACTAACATTATAAACTAATAGTTTTTAAGTCATTAATGAAATAAAAATATAATAAAAATTTAAAAACTATTACAAAAATTACTTTGAGGCCATTTGGTTTGCAGAATATTTTATAAAGAAATTAAAATCTTATAAATTTGATAACGTGTTTGATTGTTTAATTTTGAGTGGAATTGTTATGTTAATTTTGAATATTTTATTGGATTGTTAAACATTTCATGGGTAAGTGAAAAAAATATAAAAATAATTTTTATTTTTAATTTTATTAGTTGACCAACCAAGAATGAAAAAAATTTCAAATACAATTCTAATCCCTAATATTCTGTGAAGCAAACATGACTTTAAGATTAAAGAATTAAAAATTACATTTTAAGATAAGAATTAATTGAACTCTTCTAGTACTTAGTAAGTTTTATTAAACCGTCCAAATTAAATAATTTATATATCAAAGTTTTCATCAACTAATTTAATTAAGTTAGATCATTACTATTTAATCGAAAGAGAGGAGGGGAAACATAAATTTATACTTCACTAGATGTTGATATATAATAATCAAAGAAGATTTCAATAACAGGTATACAATTGTAAAATATTAAATGATTTCTCTTTCAAATTAAAATTTCTCTCCTCTCTCTTCATTGTAAAAGCTTTATAAATATAAGTATGTGATGGCCATAGAATTATAGTGAGCCTATTGAGCAACACATACGTATATGTTTATAATACATAAAGGAAGAGAATCATGTGAAAATTAATTTAATTTGATAACTCGTTTTGTTTTTTCTTTAAATGCCAATAATTTTTCATACATTATTATTATTTTTTAAATTACATCATAAGATCAAGATTTTCTTTACTTTTAAATTGAGTATATTATTTATATCACATATATACCGCATATATGCAGTATATCAAACTATATATATATAGTATTGGTGTATTCCTTTTTTTCTTTATGATACAACAATATTACACGTAAATTATAGACAAAAAAATTATTATTTAACGGTGTAGTTCTTTTTTTTTTTATTTCAACGTATTAAAAAGTCACAGACGTGTAAATATATATAAAGAAGTGTTCTCAAATTCTCAAATTAAAATTAGTTCTCAAATGAACCCTACCCGTATAAATTCAAATAATTAACGTATATGAATAACAAATATTCATATAATAATGTTTAATTTATTTTAATAGTTATGTTAGAATCTCGAGTAAATATGTACAAATAAATGAATGAATTTGATTACACTCATAACTCCTTAAAACTCGTCATAACACTTGTGGTTTTGTAAAGTGAATTAGATTAAAGTATTTGGGGCTTGTTTGCACATTTTCAATCAAGAAAAGTAATTAAAAGGAAAGAAATGGGACCAAGAAGCCATGCTGCCAGTTTAAAAGTCTATAAACTTTGCTTTAAAATGATAATGAGATGATATTTGTGAGTTGTGCACATGGTGGGACGAAATCCTTTGCAACCAAAAGCGATGGCAACACCGATCATGACTTATCATGGTCCACCACCACCACCAACACCACCACCTCTGCCACCACACCGCCTCCGTACGCCGCCCTAATCATGTTTCTTTTGTAATCATGCCACCAATTTGTAATGTCCATTCAATCATTTCTCACTAAATTATTGGTGACATTCACCCCCTAAATTTCGCAAGATATACATTAAACATGGAGTAAGGTAGGTGTGGAGTAGATTAACAGTTGTTTGAAAGAAAAAAAATTCAAATACTATTTAGATGTTTTTATTAGATATTGTAGTGATAACATTTATAGTTTCCAATAGGAACTACAAGTCTACAATTGGAAGACATTCATACTAATAAACTACAAGAAATTAAGTTCACTACATTTACATCAGTTTATTATCTTTACCCACATCTATAAATTATAGTAAAAGCATAAAAAAACATAATTTTACTTATATATTAGATTACTCATCCATATCCCCGTCCCTTGTAATTTTAAAGAAAACTATTATGATTCTTCATATTTGTGGGTTACTATTATCCATCCCTCATATTTATTATATTATATATTTTTTGAGTGGTTGTGAATGAAATAAAAAAAATTAAGTATCATTTTTTTAAAATACGGATATATATGAAGAAGCTTATGTGAGAGGTTTTTAAATGAAACTCAAGTGAGCAGACCACCTAAAAATACCCTATGAAGCTTCATGTTCCGTGGGATTGGCGTAGGCCTCCCAAAAGATAACGGAGGCGTGCAAAGGTTTTCTCGGGCCGGACGGAGATTGGCCCTTGAGAGCAAATACGGAAGGGAGCTTGAGAAGTGCCGATATTTTTTGAACGTTGTAATCAAAAAAAGAAAAAAGACGTTGCCTGGGGGTTTAAGGAATGATAGTTTTTAATTAAAGAATAAGGATGTAAAAGCTACTGTAAATTCTCTTATATACCCTACTAATAAGAATTTTGAAAGTTTAAAAGGTCAACAAAACGTTATGGTTGGTTTATAAAAAAAGACTAAACAAATTTTTATATATCAGACTTTAATTTTTTTAAAAGTTATTGTATTTGAGAAATAAAGACAGTTAATATGCAATATTTATATATTAATCATTCTAATTGCATGGACACTTTATCAATTATGCCTTTTATAGGTTTGACATCATCAACCGAGTACTGATTGGCATATATTTAGCTTCTAATTTAAGTGATATTCATGTGGTTGTTAATTCAAATCATTACTAAAAAACATAATAATTATTGCATATGTGACTAGAGAAAGTGTAAGGAGGATTCTATCAATGACAAAAGCTTACTTAAGTAAAATGATGTCATTCTAAAATAAAAAAAAATCATCTACTAAGTAACTTATTCATGTTAACATACTACACACGTACATGAGATGGTTACTGCAAAAAGAACAAATGTTATGTGACACGTGGGATTCGGAAAGATTCATAATGTAAGATTTTAAGGCATATACGTACATGAGTTTTAGAGTGAGGGCAACACTGTCACCTTAACTTCATATGGTTTTGAACACATTGTTGTAACAGGTTGGACGTAATTGTAATCACACAGGGCCTTGTAATCAGACTTCCTGGAAATTTAGACACACCATTATACTAGTTTCACACTTGTCAATCTAAACTATATATAAAACATATGAGACAAGTATTTTAAAATATCATTAAATTAAAAACATTTATTACACTCAATGCATAAGGTACAACCATTTTAAGGGTAAAATAGTATTTTTAACATTATTTACAAACTACCCCTTATAATTAGTTACATAATAACCTTATAATTATTATAAATTTCATAAAATTTTATATTATCTACCCATAAACCAAAAAAACTTAATTTGTTTTGAGATTATGTTATATCAATCTATCATGTTTAAAAAAAATTGATACTATAATCATAAATGTGTATTTTTTAAACATTTTGGTGTAAATTTTTTTCTAAACCGATATGTATTTTGTAAGGTACAATAAGTTAATGCATAAATATACAAGTCGTCATGCAAAATCCTTTTATTTGGTGTGTTAAATTTTAGCATAGACAAATATAATAAAGTCTTGTATAATTGCTATAAGATTAACAGAAATTAGAGAATTCGTGTCGAATAAATTGTTGTCCCGTCGCATTACGCGGACAACCTTCTGGTTAGTTAAAACACACTATTGCGTAATTATTTTGCACGTACTATTATAATTAGGAGTGAATCAGATACCTTATGTAAATTATATAATAATATTATACTTAATTATAAGAAATTAAGAGTTTTAGATCTTATGGTATTATTCTTTTGGAAAAATAATAAACTCTATTAAAGCATTAAAATTGAAAAGATTAATGGAAAGTATTTTTAAGGAATAAGTCAAACTTGTTAATTACATCTATCTATTATAATAAAAGAAAGTTTTAAGATTTAACAGATGTAATCAATAACCCATATTGCTTCTTAACTCCCTATGATTTTCTTATTTTTTTCATTTGAAACTTATATATCTATCTATTATAATAAAAAAAAGTTTTAAGATGTCACTTGGCACAATTTTAAACTGTCTAATTTTAATTTTCCCATTTCTTTCTCCTATTAAATAATTACCTTAGATACTTATGATATTATTTAATTTCTGTTGAGATTAAAAATTGTTTTTCAATAAATTAAGAAAAAAATGCTTTTATAAATGTAACGTTTAAATAAACAAAAGTTTAAAAATTAAAAAATTTCTAAAACAACAAACATGTTTAAAAATATGAAGTATTTTTAAATGTTATTTTAAATGATTTTTTTATAAAATTAAAAAAATTAGAATTTATAATAAGAAATTTTTTAATATTGATATTTTTTTAAAACGGTTTCTTTTGCAATAAAATATTTATTAAACAATGCAATTAGGGTTTAAAAAAATAAAATAATGATATCATTGTTTTATTACTTATATTATTACTCATATGCAATTTCAATCATATTGTTTTATAATTATTACATTTGTATTACTAATTATTAATATTTTATTTATTCAAACCATGTGATACACGGGGTACTAAACTAGTTCTTTAATATAGGCTCAAATCATGCTTAAGAAGAATGACATAGCTAATAAATTAAACATGAAACCTAATTGAAAATGATAATCTTTACATAGGATTGCAAATGTGCACATGTATACACAGTTTACATTGCTCAAATATAGTTGAGGCTAATTATGTAGATATAAATAAAGGTGAACGTGGTTGTGCATGTGATTGGAGGGGCAATGACATTAACACTTAAAAGAAGTTTGGACCGTTTTTAGCTAAGGTTATGGACCAATGACCTTTTCAACATTTGATAATGTTTGTACCAAACAGAAATCACCGAGGAGTGCCTCTATGAATATTTTTTTAAAACGTTTAACTCACACACTCTTTAATCTTACTCATATATAACACATTAAATTGTTCTTTACAAGAATTGAACCCCAACCAAGCATCTAAAGAGGGTTATATTTATTAAACATTTTGATATCGCTAGACTGTAAGCCATAATGTAGAGAACAATAGTATACAAAAGAACAATAGTATCATTATGGGTGGAGATACACTCATGTTAGGCCTATTGTTAGGCCCGTGTTAAGCATGAACTCATAATTGTAACGCCCGAAAATTTTCTTTGAAGCCGACGAAAGAAGAAAAAGAAATAAAGTCCAAAGTCGAGGGACCAACCTCGCCAGCGAGAGAAACTTCGATGAATGGGAGTATAAAAGGGGGGAAGACACCCCATTCTTGCCATTTTCAGCCAAGAAGAGAGAAGAGGAGAAATGAAGGAGAAAAAGAGGAGAAAAGCTTGGTTCGGGTTGATTCAAGCGTGGAAATTGACGTGTAGCGGGTCAAATCAAAGCTCTACTCGACGGGAACGTTTGTGTGAGTTCTAGAACCCATCTTTTACACGTTTTTGAACGATTTTGGGGCTGGAACACATCTGAAAACTATTTTTTGGGTTTTTTTGTGAATACCCGTTTATGTATGTATATGTATGTGTATGATTCGTTTGGGGCTTGATTTCGGGCTTGGGTATGCTTGAATGAGGTCGTGGTATGTTTCCCTAAGGTTTAGAAGGGTTGATTTGAGCTCAAACAAGGTTTGGAAGAGTTTGGAGGTCGAAAGGTGCGGCTGCAGTTCGGGAGGAAATATATTCTGCGCACAGCTAGGGCTATGTGACTGGAGAGCCATGCGACCGAATAGGCAGGCGATTGAGGTTCAAACGCACGAAAAAGGTACGACTGAGGTTCATTCGTGCGACTGAGGGTCATACGCATAAGAGTCATGCGACTGAAGAAATGCGGATGAAGGTCATGCGACTGGAGTCCATACGCATGTAAGTGCGATTGAGGTTGATACGCACGAAAGATGTGTGACTGAGGGCCATTCGCATGAAGGTCATGCGACTGAGGTCCATACGCCCGGATGTTATGCGACTGAGGTCCATTCGCATGGGAAGCATGCGATTGGAGGCTATGCGATTGAAGGTCCATTCGCCTGAGTGTTTTCATACACATGGAAGACCGTGCGACCGAATAGGGTCCATATGCCCGAATGACCATAGTCCTGTCCGACTTTCGGAAAGTGCGGACTTAGGCTCGGACCCTCGGGGTCGTAGATGATGATGGGCATGGATGATGCAAGACGATGTATGATGATGAGTTGACGATGATGATATGTATGATGTTATGTGTGACGTATGTCTAGTGGTGCGTGTGATGCATAGTATGTCAGATGTGCGTTATGTATGTATGATGATGCCTATATGGTGATGCGGTATGTTTATGATTATGTTTATGTTCCTTATTATGTATGTTTATCTTTCCATGGCTTTGCGTTGAACGTTAATAAATGATATGAAAGTATTATGTAACGTAAAGTGGAAGATAATGAAAAAAGGAACGTAATGAATGAATGCATGCATAAATGATTGAATGAATGAATGAAAGGCTTGCAAGCATATGTATGAGGTGAGCGACTCTGTGTCGCAACAGACTCGAAAGAGGTCCTTGTCGCGTACTCCGGTACTGTGTCAGTCTTCGGACATGAGTCGGGGGTATTGTATGAGACAGGATCCGGATGAATGAGAAGAGGAACGCGTACTCCGGTATTGTGTCAGTCTTCGGACATGAGTCGGGGGTTTGTGTACAGGCCCCGGCACAGTATCAGTCTTCGGACATGAGTCGGGAGTAGTGCGTGAGATTGAGATGAGGTGAAAGAGAAACAAATCGTGTACTCCGATGTTGTGTCAGTCTTCGGACATGAGTCAGGGGTTTGTGTACAGACCCCGGCACAGTACCAGTCTTCGAACATGAGTCGGGAGTATGGCGTGAGTTGATGAATGAGAAAGATAATGATGGAAAGAACGAACGTATGAAATGAACGTTAACAAAATATCTTAATAATGTACTAAACGGGATCTTTGTCATTCGACCTCAGTAATCGTGGCTGAGTGCCACGAAGAGGGTAAAGTCTGACCGGATCTAGAA
>BJCM01233631.1:0-15729 GCA_018326385.1 Flaveria bidentis
ATATATATTTATATATATATATATATATATATATATGTATATGTATATGTATATTTACATACATACATATACATAGATATATATACATACATATACATATATATACATATATATACATACATTTACAATTATATGTAATACTCTTCGTTCTCGTATCTATGTTCAACATATATGTAACAACAACTTAAATAACATTTTAACAATTAAAATAATAAAAAATTACGAACTATGTTATTGATTTTCGTGATTTCTTTGGTTTTTACATAACTATTGTTTTTTCTCCAGAACATTCTCTTATATATATGTGTGTGTGTGTGTGTGTGTATAAAGTGCATTTTTGGTCCGAAGTGTACGCAGTTTGGGGGTGGAATTATCACGCCAAAATGAGTTATTATCATGTAAGGAGTACACTTGCAGGATGGAATTATCAAGCATTAATATATTTATGCGTGCTAATTTAATCTCTACGTAATTAATTATAACAGTTCTGTTATAGTTTCACTCATAATATTTCTTCTATTTGTGGATTACTTTGTACACTTATTACGAAAATTTCATTTTGTATAGTAAACATCTATAGATAATTTTATAAGATGAATAAACATTGATTCCAAACATTTTGTTATATTTTAAAATTTTGTAACATTAAAAAAATTATTTATTTTGTTTTGTGTGTTATTGCAATATGTGCTATATAGCGTTCTCTATAGATCTCTTCTATATAAAAACTATGGTTAGGTGATCAAGACATGTGATACTACGTACTCATGGTTTTAAGTGGCCTCTCATCATCAACCCTTGCCACTACTCTTCCTTCATTTGCCACTTACTATTTTCTTCATTTGCCTCTCATCTTCACATTTCCTGCATTTTGAGCTCTGTTCACCTTATGTTTACAATTTCTGTAGCTCCCAATTGGCAGCTACTAATCCACAATTGTTTGACACTTCTTAGATGCCATGCTAGAGTTCATAGCTTCTTAATCCACAATTGATAGCTATAAATCCCCATTGGTGATTGATTTGTATTCCTGCTTCATACATTAATTGCTATTAGAAATTTAGTGAAAATTTGTTTTTTTTACTAACTTTTAGGCACTAATAAATATTAGTATTTATTAATAATATGATAATTCATTAGTGTTGTGAGAGGTATCAACGAATTAAACCGTGTCTAAAATAAACACCAATAAATTTAGTCACGCCGTAACGTGCAAGCAACTTTGCTCGTTAAAGTTAAACAACAGAAACCCAGCTCCTATATTATATATTTCTTTTAACTTAATTCTATTGTTTTATGTGTTAAGTTTTACAAGAATAGACCCCTTGAAAACCTATTTAGATAATACACACAAAATTTGTATCGTTAGTATCATGATTGAATTTCACCTCTTACTATATAATATATGTTTTTGACATATTAATTTTTTTACTAATTTGTTTTTTTGTAATAACTCCATTCTTCAATTATCTAATAAAACTAATTATGGCTTTTTTTACTTCGAAGTAAAAACATTAGTAAAAACACAGTTGTATTTAACGTAGGACAGAGTTGTATCCACATCCAATATGTGATATTTTTTAGTGTTGTAGCTTATATCAACTACCCGTAATATGCTAGAGCCGTAAAAATACTACTTGATATTGGTTATAATACTTGATATTAACCAAAAAACATCAAATATTGTTATATAAATATTGTTAAAGTTCGCAAATATACCGCACGGGTAGTTTTACACTTACAGTCGTATAAAATAGGACACCGAAACAGCAAAGCTAGAGCAAACTGCCAACCGTATAATAGATTAATAGGTGTAAAATTGATAGACGAATTAATTAAATCTATTAGACACATGTAAATAGGCACATCATATTAATATTAATATATCTTAATATATGCACAACTTATATCATTAAAATAAAACTTATAATATCATTCCTACGTGACATATCACGTCATATATTCATAACTATATTCTTATAATATACTTGCCAACACTTTAAATTCACTCTCTCATATAAACACTAGTATAGACATCTATGTATGTTTCCTGTCACGTGCCACCACGAACTTCAAACTAAATCTTTTCCGGCGACTTCATGATCACCGGGAAAAGATAATCACACCATCAATGGATGATTCAATTCAATGCCAATCGTATCGTTGAATGTCGAGGCCGCGATCCCGGGATCGATCGCTTGCGATTCGTAGTCCATCGTCGATGCCGCCTCCGTCCACAAACCGGAGTCGTCAAACTCCGGCAGGTTAGCCTTCAGATTTCCGGTTGGAGAATTTTGGTCCACGTCGTTTTCGCCGGTGAAATCATCGTAGCTTCCGATGGCGTGTCGGTTTAGATCAGGGATCTCTGGCATTCTTGTGGTTTCAACTTTAATCTTTTGTTGTTGTTGCTGTAATTTGATGCTTTGTTGTTGCTGCTGTTGTTGCTGTTGTTGTTGCTGTTGTTGCTGTTGCATGTAAATTCGAATATGCTGTTCGAATTCATGTTGTTTCTTCATTTGTTGTACCGAGCGGTGGTACCTAGCCTCGTTAGCTGCCTGTGTGACGGCCGGCGGTGATGGAGTGTCGGCCGTCTCATCAGGCAAATTGATATGGGCGTTGGGCCCATACAGTCTCCGGGCAGCCGCGTCATAAGCTAGAGCGGCTTCCCGGGCAGAACTGAAAGTCCCAAGCCACACGCGGGTCCCGCGTGTGGGCTCGCGGATTTCAGACACCCATTTACCCCAAGTGCGTTGGCGAACGCCTTTGTAAGTGCAAGAGGCGTTCTCCGGACCGCCTTTGCCTCTCATGCACCCTTTTCGGGAACTCGCCTGAGCCTGTTTTCTCCGGCCGCCGCCGCGGTCACCGCCATTGTTTCCGTTGTTGATTGCAGGACTCCACATTGTATATGTTTTGGTCTCCGGTGAATGTTGTCAATCACTTGGGGTGTGAGTGAATGGAGAAATAAGAAGGTAAAATAGGTGGCTTTATAGGGTAGTAGTGGAGTGATGGATAAGTGTTTTTGTGTGTGTTAAAGGGCACGTGTCTTTGTGGAAGGTGTGACATGGCAAAGTGTGGCATTGACACGTGTGCGTTGGGTTTAGACATGTTCTTGATGATCACCACTTCCTATATTTAGAAGAGAGAGAGAATGTAGACAACTCACATAGTTTTGTGTTTCTGAATTGGTATTGTTTTTAGGAGTAATTATGTCAAGGAGTTGTATTTTTACCTATGAACTGATATTAATCAAGACCAACGAGCATTTGGCGTAACATGTTAAGGTTATATGGTGTTCTTTTCAAGTGGTGAAAATTAATGTTTTGTAGTTAACATATGGCGTAAATTTAGTACCAGATTAGTGGGTGTATGAGTTTGGCTTTTAGAAAAATAGTAATTATTTTTTAAAGTTTATTGTGTACAAATATTATTATTTTATCATTAATTGATTATTTCATATCAAAATTAACCTTCTATCCAATATTATATTTTAAATATAAAATAACAAAAACGATTTGTGTACAACTGTGAAAGTTGTGAGGTGGCAGTAGGAATAGGAAGACTCTTGTCCACCGATTGACCTCAGCAACTTTGAATTTTGACTTTGACTATGATTTAAAGGCACTTCTACATAATGGTTGGACCGACAAATATTGCTAATAATAGCAATCTGCATTTGTGTTCAACTGTAAAGAGAAATTCAAAGGTCTTTCTTAAGGTAAATAAATGTTATTTTAATCGTCTCAACTATTATTTTTTTAATTGATATGACACCCCGACTTCTTAAAAAAAATTTATTAAAAAAAAAACTACTGATTCAACTCTTGGTATTTTGTTTAAAATGATAATTAAACACATGATCTTTTCAAATATACCCTATCATATTCAATTGGGCTAAAGATCATACGCACCTTAACGTAATCAAAAGTCTCATATTTAACTAATTTGATTCATTTAATAATGTTATAAACAAAACTTGTTTAACAATATTATCTATATTAATAAAACAAAATAATTATTACCACATATCATTCTAACAATCATATTAATTACCATAGCAAGTCAATATTTTAAGGGTCCTAATATAGAGACACCCACTCAGATAAATCGACACTCCCTATACGTCGTGTATGAGTCTATACGCGGCATATAGGGTCGAATACACTGAAAATAAGGAAAACTTAGAGGGGAAGGGGGCTGTCAGAGAGTTATACGGGGTGTCAGAGAGCTATACGCCCCGTATAGCCCTATACTACCCCCCTATACTACTCTCTATATGTGTCGCATAGGGGGTAGTATAGAGCTATACGACTGTCAGAGGGATTATACGCCCCGTATAGGGCTATACGACCCTCCTATACGACGCGTATGTGGTTATACGACCCGTATAGAAATTTTTGGGGTGTTGATTTACAATATTAAGGTGTCTAAATAATTAAATCCTATTTTAATAATTTATAATAATAAAACAAAATAATTATTGTCATATGTTATTCTCATAATCATTTCATCACATGTCATTTTCTTACAACCATTTTGACATATGTAATTACCATAGCATATGAACCCTTTAATGATAATATTAAATACTAATTATGTTATATATTCTTTCCAAACTATTTAACAAATATTTAATCAATAAAAACATGTTTTTTAATTAAGAAAACAAATTTTTTCTGATAAGACATTTTTAAACCGATGAATTTTTTTAATACACAAAAGTTTATAAAATATTTAGTGTTTAAAAATCATAATTAAAAAACCATTTTTTGCCAACAAAACATTTTTAAATACGAAAGTTTAAAAACATATTGCTATTGTTTTATTACTTGAGATAGTTAATTATACATAATTTTAATTTTTGTTTTATCTCAAATAATAGTTTTGTAATTTTATAAATATTGATTAGTAACTTTCAATTTAATATTTTTATTTTCAACTCATGTTGTACACATGTTTCTAAACTAGCATTTAATATGAAAATATATAAGAAAATATATTATCTATGTTAGGAAGACAATAAATTTTACCCTTTTATACTTTTTATCTCAGTTTATTTGGCATTATTTTGGTCATAATTTTTAATTCTCTTATATTACTCGTTTTCTATTTCATGAAACCGATTATTAAGTTTTACATATCTATTGTTTAGTTATTTTTCTTCTTTTTATATTAGATTGTTACTTTATTTGAAGTTTATTTTATTTGAATTCATATGTCAATATATAAAATTTAAGAAAAACAGTTTTAGAAATAGAAAAGATTTGTAAGGGATCAATAAATCTTTTAAAAATATTATATCTTTTACAAGATGTGATAATTCGTTATATCTTTTACAAGATGTGATAATTCGTTAAAAAGGAAAAGATAAGGAAGAATATTATACTTTATATAATTTAGCATCTTTAGCTACAAGAATGTTTGATTATTTTATATTTTAGTAACACATGTTTTCCTTTTTATCTATAACCTATAATAAAAGAAAACTTTCTTAAGACACGTATCATCATTCTAGCATATCAAATGATACGTGTCATCATTTTAACATATCAAAAAATTATTTTTTCGTCTCTCGATCTCTCATAATAAATACGAAAATTATAAAAACAGACAATTTAACTTTTTTTTAACTAAAATATGTTAAAACAAATATATTTATATTTATGCTTATTGTATCTCTCATATTAAATGATAATTACTGTAAATAAGTAAACAAAACTAATAAATATTTAAAATATAAATGTTATTATTTTAATAATTTATTAATACATATTAAATATAGAGTAATAATTTCTAATTCATTATGTGTTACAACTTTTAAATATTTATTATATTTTTTATCAATGGATAATAATATCATAAAAATAAAATATTTATAAAACTAATGATTTTGATATAGTTTATATATTCCACCTATAGAATACATGAGCTCTAATATAGTATAATATATTTATATGTACTCATGCATAAAATATAAATAACTTTAGTTACTGATTATATTATATTTTATAAAACTAGGTTTTTAAGGTGGGAGGAGTTCATGTTTTCTGTCTCTCATAGGCCTGTAAATAAATTGAAGGTTCATGAATTGTTCGGCAGGAGGTTCATTTATGTTCGTTTATTTTGAAAATGAACGAACATAAATAAAAAATTTGTGTTTGTAAGTGGTCCTTGAATCCTCTCTTTGACTAAACAATGTGTGATATTCTGAATCTTGCTCTCCTTTTTGGGCCGGTAGTGTAAATGTTTATATAAATATCAAGTTCCGCCTTTGCCTCCCCTACGAGAATGTTCAAGCTCCACCACTGCTGATCAAATGCTATTTGACTATATGCCTTTTGAAAAGAAAAGCTAGGTCTTTAAGGCGGAAGAGTTCATGTTTTCTACCTCTTATAGGCCTGTAAATGAACCGAAGGTTCATGAATTATTCGGCGGGACGTTCGTTTATGTTCGTTTATTTTGAAAATGAACAAATATGAACAAAAAGTTTGCGTTCGTTTAATTTAAATGAATTAACGGCCCTTGAATTCTCTCTTTGATTGAGTAATGTGTGTTATTTCGAATCTCGCTCTTCAAGATAGATTCCTGAATGGCCAATCGCCGGAAAAAAGGATTAAAATGGGATGAACACATGTTTTAGTCGTTTGTTTACGTTCATGAAAGTTCTATTAGCCCAAAATAAACACACTAGAATCAAATCATGAATATTATGGATCAAAATATGATAAACACAATAAAAGCCCCTTTGATATTTAATTAGATTGCAAAATATGTTTACAAGTAATCCCCCAAACTATTGGTCATACAAACATTAGTCAACTCTAATTGCAATTAACCTATTTATGGTGAATATAATATTCACTAATTGCACTTAACCTCTAGACTTAGGTTAATTAATGAAAATTACATATAAAACATAAAAATGACTAAAACAAGATAAAATGTTTTTTTTTAAATAGGCTTTTTAGAGAGAGAAGTGACAAAAGGGTAAAATTTGTACCACATTTGACTTAAAGGGATCCCGCCCCTGGCAGGGGTGGGTTCTGCTTCCTTTGACAGGATGTGTGGTGATTTGTGACTGATGACTATGTATGTGTGTAACACCTGATTATTTATTTTGAAGCCGACGAAAGGAGAAAAAGGAAATAAAGTCCAAAGTTGAGGGACCAAACTCGCCAACGAGAGAAAGTTGGGTGAGTGGGGGTATTTAAAGGGAGAGGGCATCCCTCACCCTCTCCCCACACCCACAAAATCAACCAAGAAGAGAGGAGAAGAGAGAAAAAGGGGAAAAGCTTGGTTCGAGTGGACTCAAGCGTGCCAAAATCAAAGTGTAGCGGGTCTAATCGAAGCTCTTCTCGTTGTGGTCGTTTGTGTGAGTTCTAGGACCCCTCTTTTACACGTTTTTGAATGATTTTGGGGCTGGAACACATCTGAAAATCGTGTTTTAAGTGTGTGTGTGTGTGTTTGACCCGTTCGTGTATGTGTGTGTATGTGTACGATTCGTTTGGGTCTTGCTTTTGAGCTTATGTGTGGTTGAATGGTGTTGTGGTATGCATTCCTAAGGTTTAGGATGGTTGATTTGGGCTTAGAAGAGGTTTGGAAGAGCTTGGAGGTCGAAATAGCAGATTGGGTTCGGGGGTGAGCTGTATTCTGCACAGTTAGGGCTATTCGACCGAATGGCATGCCATTCGTGCGACTAAAATCCACACGCATGCCAGTCATGCGATTGTGGGTCAATCGCATGTGAGACGTACGACTGAGGCCCATACGTCTGCCAGTCGTGCGACTGAGGGTCAATCGCATGGGGAGTCATGCGACTGAGGCCCATACGCCTAGTTCCATCCGTATTAGGTTCATTCGCACAAGTATTCATCCGCATTGGTTCATTCGCATAGGTGTTCAATCGCATATTGTCCATTCGCATGGTGTTCAGTCGCATGAGAGGTTATGCAACTGAGAGGTTCCCATACGCCCAAGTAGGGCTGGTGTACCCGAGGAAAACATAGTTTATTTACTTATTTTCAGGGGAAAGCGCAGATGTAAGTTTTGACGTGGAAGGTTCCCGTAAGTTCTTTTAAGTTGACTTCTGAGGTCATAGACGTTATGTTAGGCATGATGATGTATGATGTTGCATGATTAATCATGCTGTATGTTATGTATGTATGATGTTGCCCTATATGATGATGATGACTGTGTATGATGATGTTCCTTTCTTTGTATGTTTATCTTTCCCGTGACTTTACGTTGAATGTGAATGAATGAATGAAAGTATTATGTAACATAAAGTGGAAGATAATGAAAAGAGAAACATGATGAATGAATGCATGCATTAATAAATGATGAAAGTAAAGAAAGTCTTGCAAGCCTTGTATGTTGGGACACGCCATTGTAAGGTGTTAGCCCAACAGTGTGTGGGTTCGCTATCCCGGGAGGATGCACATCGAGATCTTTCTTTGTGATTGACCATTTGTATAGAACCATTGCTACATACCTTAGGTGTTGTGACAAGAGGTGCGGTGCACCGTTATAGAAGGTCTATGATAGGCCTAGTTCCAGTACCAGGAACAGAAGGGTACTGCACATGACAATGGTACACCTAATCTTTACCTTAGGAACTGTGACCAGAGGTGCGGTGCATCATTATAGAAGGTCTATGATAGGCCTAGGTCCAGTACCCGGAACAGAAGGGTAAAGTTTATGGTTTTAATGGAAAGAAAAGATGTAATGATGAAAGAATGTGAATGTTAATGACGCAAGATGAAAGAATGAAATTATGAACGAATGAATGATGAAGATAATAATAATATTATCTATGTGTACGTATGATGTATGATCACATGCAAAAGTAAAGAACGGTTTTAATGAAAGAAAAGTATGTTTTACTATAAAACTCAAACTCACTCAGCAACGCTGACTTTTATGTGTTTCCAGTTAGCAGGTAATGATTGTTGAGGATGGCATGGGGCAGCTACTCAGCTCTTTTGGATGGCATCCATTTATATAATGCTTTTGTGATGTAATGCAACATGTATTTTGTAACTGGATAACGATGTATTATTTTGCAAAAGCCTTTATAATGAAATGAAATGTCATTTTGAAATTTTTCCACTGTAGTGTTTACTTAAGACAAATATAAATATATATGTTTTATGTGCGATGATCGAATAGCTGTAAGCGTCTCAGGAACGGGGCCTTACATGTGATTGTGACTGATGATTGTGTGTGTGTGATGCATGAAACCACACCCTTGGAAAGGAAGGGTTCTCCACACAACCTTTCGATCTACCAACTTACCCTAGATCCATGATCTACATTTCAACTACCTTTGATTCTTTAATTTTTCCTTTGACCACCTTTGACCTCTTTTCACTATTTATTTGTTCAACCACCGCACATTAATCTTCACAAATCGTTGAAATCATTTCTCTAGAATTTTTTAAACCTAATTTTTCTAGAATTTCAAACTTCATTTTAAAAATCAAAATGAGCTCGAGAATTACACCAGGTCCACTAAATAACGATATTTTATATTTAAGTGGTCAACATAAAGTTGATTATTGTTTTCGAGATCCAGAAAACGATAAAGGAATTTTACGTGTTAGACGAGGTGATAAAGCTTTTTGGGATTACATAGAGCAAGTGCCTATCCCTGAAAATATTATGAGATACATAAGGTTGGCTTGTTTTGCGGGTGTGATCGAGTGTGGTTATCACAAACTTGATCATGTTTTTACCTCAGCTTTGGTGGAGAGATGGAGCCGGAGACACATATATTTCATTTACCGGTTGGAGAAACCACAATAACCCTTCAAGATATACAAGTTTTATAGGGTTTGTCGGTTGAAGGTGATGTTGTTTCTGGCATTAATTATGCTATGAGTACATCTGAAATTATAATAAGGTTTGAGTATTTAACCGATTGTACACTCGCTACAAGCGCCGTAAGTGTTTATAAGTTAAACCTAAGATTTATTTTAAATAAAATAATAAAACCATTCTCTGATAATACCACTAATTTTCAGTGCATCCAACGAGCTAGATTAATTTTATTTTTTTATGATTGGTGCCACTTTATTTCCTGATACTTCAATGCACATAAATTATTTAAGTCATATTGAAAACTTAAATAATTGTGGTAGATTTAGTTGGGGAAATGCAGCTTTAGCCTCTTTGTATAGACAATTATGTAAGGCAACGAGTGTCACAAATCGAGAAGTTGGTGGACCTTTATTCTTGTTACCATTATGGGCATGGGAAATATTACCTTCTATGTGTCCCAAGAATACGAGAACTATTGATTTCAGATTACCATATGGTGCACAGTATGTTAAAAAAACATATGTATTGACTATTTTTATGTAATATTATATTTTCTAGTTAACCGGGTATATTTGAAAACTTGATTATAGATGGAATGGTGAACTTAGTTATGTAAACACCACTTCGTGATGTTTGAGTGCGTATCGATCTCAGCTGCATTCATCAAGCGAGGCCATAATATTAATGTTAATCTGATATTATTGTGTATATATTAACATTGTGGAAATATAGTAATTCATATTTTTATATCAGTTTAATTGGAGGCCTTATGATAATATTATCCATCTTTTACCTGATATTTGCACAAGTAGACATCAAAGCTGAAGAAATGACACATACCTTATATGTTGGGAAGTTTTTGAGCCTCACATTCCAAGTAGGGTTTTAAGACAGTTTGGAATGTTTCAACCAATCCCTACAAGTGTGTTACTAACCTGGGAGCAACACACAAATCTAAATTCGATTGCTCGTAAAGGTAGTAGAAATAAAAAACTGGTTACAATATCATAATAACTTTGTTCAAGCATGGGCGTCTCGGCTTAATTCAGTTGAGAATGATGGTATTATTTATTATTATTATTATTATTATTATTATTATTATTATAATAATTATTATTATTATTATTGTTGTTTTTATTTTTGTAAAAGTAATATTTCATAATGTTATTTATAGATGGATGAGATAAGTCACTTTTATCAAAGACTAGGGGATGAAACATGGAGGAATATGGAGATCCGTGATATGGATTTTGCACATGCAAACCATATAAGTTATCTACCAACGCATGTGACACAGAATGTTAATGATACTCAACTTCCTCTTTTCACACAATGTTTACCCAGAAGGGGTAGATGACGAAGGCGGGTTGGTAGACAGATTGTTGATGATAATGTTGTGCAACAGAATATGACAGAACAAAGAAATTTCACGAAACAACAGTTCGACTCCCCCATTTTAAGTCAAATGGGAAACCAAGATTTTTTTATGGTGGTACCTGAAGTACTCAGTTTCCACATTCTAGTCAAATGGGGACCCAGAATTTCGTAGAAGGAAGCCTGTCAAATCCTTATCAAAGCCCTGATACTAGTTATCAACAATTACTTCACCATTCTTTCCATTACCTTATTACCCTCAATTTCAAGATACAACCCAATCTGTTGACCGGTTTTTTAATCCATCTCCTTGCCCGTTCGACTCAAATAATGAATCAACAAACGATAATGATGACACTCGTTAGATGTTATTTTTTTATATTTTTAGTGATGTATTTTAACTTTTTAATTATGTAATGTTTTATCTATTAATTATATAATGCAATTTTATTATAAAATACAAACATATAAGTAGTTTTATTTAACTGTATAATTAAAAAATAAAAATTTAATTATAGATCTATGGATTTTTTTAAATGGAGTTATTAAAGAGAGATGGTTGACAATAGGGGTTTTTCAATTAATTTTAAAATTTTATATTAAATGATAATATTTTAGTTATTTTTCTTATGGGATCAATGTGATTACATGAAATTTGGGGATGAATAGATGCAAACTTAAATTTAAAATGAAGTGAATCTAGGGGTGATAGTTTGAAGTCAATTCCTAAACTATGTAGTTTTGGGTTTATTTGAACCAAGTTTGAAACAATATAATTGAATCAAGTTCAACTGACTAAACCGAATTCACAATTCGTTCAATTGAATACGGATAATATTTTAAGAAAAATAATGGAATATCGGATTCTCCCACACATAATCTTATTATTTAAAGAAAATTAACAGTAGATTAGACATTTTTAAATAATGTTATTATATATTTCTTCGATCCAAAAAAGTTGGATTGGGGAAAAAAGAGACTTATTTCAATTCTCTTTTCAAAACTATGAAAATACTATAGAGATAGTTACCGGCTTTTGCAGGACGTGCAATAGCAACCTGTCCACTCGCAATTCTTTTCATAGTGAAGAATAAGAGAAATCATAGCTTTTTGACATGCCTCCCCCTTATGGTCGAGCCACTTCGTACCTTTCCTTCTCTTAAGATCTTCTTTATATACATAATTTCTTGATTCAGCTTTGATAATATCCTTATCAACCTATAAGACAACACAAGGATAAAACAATGCTCACAATTAAGGATCCCACGACGACAGCTCCCGCTGAAGCAATTGTTGCTGCGGAGGTAAATTTTTCTTTTTGAGAACTCGCCCATGGCAAGAACGAGTTCTTGGTTCGATGATGTGACAGCTCTGCATTCTGATGGATTCCATGTGAGACGTTGACCGAGACTAGAGAACCCGCCCATAATAGGGGCGGGTACCCCTAATGTCTAATCCTAAAAAGAAAAACCCCCCTTGTCAACCATCTCTCTCTAAAAACCCCATTTTTAAAAAACAATTTAGATAAAATATAATTTGTTGACACAAATTATATTTATTACAATAAAACTCCTAGTCATCGAAATCTTCAATGTCTCATCTTGGTTCTTCATAGCGAGCGTGTTGGTTTTGACTTTTGCGTTGATTTTGACCATGACGTTGACTTTTGCTGACTTTGACTGTGTTGATAATATAGACTATCTTGTACAGCTCCAGTAATATTCCCCCTTAGTCTATCATTATCAACGTCTTCAAACGTCTTCCGATGAGAAAGATTATTTATTTCATAAGCACCCCCTATTTATATGCTCCCCCTTTTCGAGTGCATCATTTGTGAAGATATTGGAACAACTTTCCCAATTCTCTAATCTTGAGTGCTTCAGAAGATGTAGGAGGAGCATTCCTAGCTTGGTAACTTCTACAAACTTGAGCAAACAGGTTCTCTAATCAGGTACACTGCTCAACTTATGATCGATCATCATTTACAGTAAAAATCTGAAACACAATCACAAACACAATCTCGAAATTTCTAATTAGATCATTTCATTTTAACAAAATAAACCTGTGTTTATCTGTGTGTGAAAACAAGCGAACCCGTGTTTGTTTGTGTGCAATTTCTATGAAATTCATGAAAAATGATAAAATTGTAACAACATAATATGGAAGACCTAAAAGAATTTTGAAATGAAAATTTATTATAACTTTTTATTTTTATTATATACATTTATTATAACTTTTTTAATTATATATATTTTTAAAAATTTTAATCTTTTTTAATTACCGAGAACTTAATTGATCATGAGATCACATCCTCAAGATATACTTTAGCACAAAGATGAATTTAAACATTGACAAACAATAAGATCAAACTTATAACTAAATCTAATCACAGTTTTTGAAAGATTTTGAAATTCTCAAACAGATCAATAACGATTGCTGATATGTTTGTCCATTTAAACCCATTCCCTATCTTTTTCAACAAGCAGCAGATGATTCGTTAAGGTTCGATTAAATACTTTAGAATGATAGGACCCCATAATCATTTGGAAAAAACCCTCACCTAACCTCAGGATTTCTTAAATTTTATTACGATCTTTATAAAGCAAGGCTTGGGCATTAGTGTGCAAGTGATTATCAGAATATTGCATTCTGTGATGAATTCAGCGTTAGATGATTTGACACAACTTAGACCAAAATGGTGAGAGCTCCATGTCTATACTCACATATAAGAAATGAGATGACCATTTAATCATGTGCCGATAAGAGCTCCAGGTCTGTACTATCGTACACCAAAGGAGATCATCGTTCCAGGTTAGTACTTCCGTACAGCAGATGAGAATAGCACAACCACAAGACGCATATATACACCAATCATGACAAAAATATATGGCTTATATGATTTGTATCATGGTGGATGAAAGATCAATTCTTAATCCAATTTTTTTCGGGACTCAATTTTCGTGCAGGTCAAAATGATTGCATAGATCCAGACATCCTTAAGCATATATTTTAATTTAAATCATTATGTTGTTGTCTACTTTATTCTCCAGGCTGAGTCTATCACGCATATCATTAAAGAAACTATATGTTTTTCTTTTACTTGCAATTAAAAATAAGATGTGAATCAAATAACAGTATCAGTTATTATGATTTCTCATTTTAAAGCACAAGTCATGCAAGAACAAGTATTTCAAGAAGATATACAATCATTTCTCAGTCATCTCGAATCATGTTCCCAATTCTATTTTCATCATGTTTTTCTCTTTATTATACTCTCCCCCTTAATTTATATTTTTGCAAACCAGTTTTGTTTTTTTATTTGTTTTTTTTATTTTTAATTTTTTTATATTTTTTATGTTTTTATAAAACTGTACAAAAATAAAAATTTACCAAAAAAGATCTTTCAAACTACAGTGATTATCAAGATAAGAAATGAATTGTCAAGAAATATGTAGTGAGTGTGAAGTGAGAACTGTGATTGTTAGAGAAAAATCTAGATTGTAGATAAAATACCATAACCTTAACCTGTTTGTTCTGCCTCAAGGTTGAATTAGGAACAATCCCTATCAGTAAACCGGATTACTAACAGTCATCTTGAATTGTTCCTGCACTCATTAAGAAATTAGTTAGAGAGGGGTACCCATGCCATCATAGTCCTGGGAGTTCGTTTTTTTATCAATATAAGTAACTTGCTTCGGCACACAACTGTTTATACAATCAAGGTGTTGGATCAAGAAGAAAGCTGGTGCAACCAAAACTAATTCACTTAGACAATTTTGGTACTACATGCAAGGGTATCCGAAGCTTAGCATGGAACTTCCGAAGGTAGTAGAGTTCTTCCGAATACAAAGTGAAAGATAAACTTCCGAAGACAGAACTCTACTTCCAAAGTCAAGTGCATACTTCCGAAGATCAAGTCTTAGAAGAAAAGCCTGAAGACTACTTCCAAAGTATGATGAAAAGAAGAAGTCTCCAAGCCTTGGAAGAAGCAGCCTCTTCCGAAGTATAAGTGGCTTCGGAAGTACTTACTCTTCCGAAGCCATTTAACCTTCGGTAGACACTACTATGAACCAGTGGACACAAGTATGGTCTCTGACACTCCGCTGCAGACCTCTGATATTGCATGGCTTCTTCCTAAAGAGCCATATAGTTGACCATACTTTATTCCACTGTTCACCTTTTTATGATAGTATATGTTACCAACTTTAGTTGGTGACAAAAGGTAAGTCAGGGACATGTCCTGACTACCATATCTTAGATAAGATTTTATCCGAGATACCTTAAACTATAGTCTTGTAGTATAGACATTAGCAAAAGAATCCCAGCTAGTATCAAAGTATATCCAGCTGTAGGTAGTATTATATATAGGTTCTCTTTGTAACTCATTCCATACTGCTTGTAAGAGTCTTGTATTATTGAGTTGAGAAGCAATATATAAAAGTACCTTGAAAATTACTTCTTGTGTTCTTTATTACTTTCTATATTGTGATCAACTCTTACTGATTCTATCTTTACCCGAGTGTTGTTCTAGGTGAGTTT
>BJCM01233640.1:0-19291 GCA_018326385.1 Flaveria bidentis
TGCTTTGATATCATTCTTTACTCTTCTCAAATCATCTCCTTGAAGACCATCTTCAGGATAGGGTTCTTGGGAATCTTTAGTATAAACAAACCCTCTGTCAGGCCCATCAGTGATTATAGGAATGTATGGTCCATTCTCTATAGATTTCCAAAGATCAGAATCAATGGAATTTAAAAGATGTTTTAACCTAAGAGATCAATTTTTGAAATCAGCTCTATTTTTAGGTTTTGGAACTCTATTTTCAGAATCTTCTGATATCACCATTCTTATATTTTTGTTGTTTTTCTTAGATTTTGAATTTAAAAATTTGAAAAAGTTTTTGAAACATTTTCTTTTAAAAAAATTCAAAGTATCAAGGATGATACGCCTGAATAGTAATCAAACTCCCAAACAGTTAATACGCCTAAGTTGAGTGACGTTTAAGGGAATGCCTTTTACTCTTCAACAGTAGTCAAACGTCTGAACTGAAAACGTCTAAACAATGTTAATGCGACTAAACAATAGTCAAACGCCTAACACTTAGTCAAACTTTTCAGTAAACCTCATCTCTAATGCGCCACATTCATCATGTTCATATGAATGTAACTAACTCAAATCTTCTGAAATTCTTCAAAAGTTAATGAATTGGATTGAAACTTTTCAATTAGACATGTTTTATACCGATAATCATTCTTCTAATATCAATTTCTTTCAATATCAACAACAAATCAATCAATTTTGCAATTTTCAGTTCGAAAAATAGTGAACTTTTCGAACACAAATTCAACAAAATTATCTTGAATTTGATGAATTCAACTACTGATTATAGTTCAAAACATGTTTCTGATGATGAAACACATATGAAATCCACAAATTTTCAATTGAATTGTCTATCAATCACAGACTCAGTGAAATTTTTGAGTTTGAACATTTGACAAACCTCAAAAATCACTCAACCAACAGCTCTGATACCATTTGATAGTATCAAATGTACCAATCTGTGATGATGTATGAACACAATTCAAAGAAATACAAACAAAGTAATCAAATCAAGCAAGATATCAACAAAATTCATAGTTTCATTAATATCAAGCATAGACAATTACAGAGTAAGTAAGCAGTTATGAATCTTTCGTCTCTACCTACCTGCAACAAGACTAAGCTATTTATAATGAAACACAAGGAAATAACAAATTACAAAACTAGTCCATATACTATTACAAATAGTAAAAAGACACATAAAGACAACATGTCAATCTTTCTAGAGAACTAACAAAATCACTAAACCGAAAGCTCTGATACCATTTGATAGGTTCAAATGGATAGATTTGTGTTTGTTATCAAGCAATTGACAATTTAAATGAACAATGTAATCAACACAAATAAATATCAAAAGAATTCACAGAGCTTCAATTGATATTAGTAAGGATTACAATGTGCAAAATGAGAGAACTAACAACAGTTTCAATATCTATCAAAGTGTCTCAAAGAGTCTACCTTGCACAAAAACAAGCAATCTTATTTATACTAATAACAAGAAACAAAAGGAACATATGATTACATAATAAGTCCCTACACTATGACAAAAACTAATCTAAAGACTAAAATGCTAATCTTTCTAGGGTTCCAACAATCTTTGACATGCTAGATTCGCAGAAGGAATGACAATTTCGTAGAAATTAGCTAGTTTCGCAGGAATGAACTAGTTTCACAGAGTAGACTGTAGTTTCGCAGAGTAGACTGCAGTTTCGCTTGAAATTTCGGCGTCAATTTCGCTAGCCAAAAGTTTGAAAATGCTTTAGTTCGCCGACAATTTCGCATGAAACATGCTTGAACTTTCGTTCAAAGGTAATTTAGTTCAATGGTTTAAATGCAATTATGATTATATGAAATGGTTTAAATTTATTCTCTTGCAATGATTTAGGAATTGTATATGTAAATTATATGTTTTATGTGCGATAATTGCCCAACTGTGAGCATCCCAGGAACAAGGCCTTACAGTTCCGCTGGATGATGATGGCAGTTTCGCTGGATGATGATGAAAGTTTCGCTGGATGAGCACTAGTTTTGCGAGATGAATCTGAAATGCTTTTTGAACACGAAATCAATCCGTAATCACCTAAATCTAAATGGATTGGAGATCTGATGATTATAAGAGCTTTACCAACTAGTAAAAAACAATATTTAATCAAATTCCATATCAAATACACTCAAATTTGATCCGGAATTGATGAAATATTGATATTGAACAAAAACAACTAAAAAACCTCAAACAATCAAGAGCACTAATGCTCAGATACCATTTTATTGGTTCATTTGATCAAATTTCAGTACAATTGATATGTTAAATCGTTCAATATAAGAAATACCAACAAACAACAATCACAATGATGAAGATTAACAATTACAATGTAGTCAAATATAAAGCAATAATGATCCAATACAATCAAATATAACAAAGCTCAATATATTTATCATCTAATTGATTGTTTGTCCATAGAGATGCTCAGATAACTCTAGTTGCCTCTAGAGTTTTTGATTTTTGAGATCTTGTATCACTTTACCACATTCACAAATAATATTCAATGCTTTGTACATGGTGTAACCATTTTGATAATCTTCATGTCTAGTCAAGACCACTAAAGGTTGAAGATCATGTAATAGGTTTTATGTTAGTTTACTTTTGTATGTTGGCTAATTAGTGTAGTTTTGCTGCCCCAGCGAAACTATGAGCGAAACTATAGTTTTGCTCATAGTCAGCTGATAGTTTCACCCAGCAAAACTGTTTTTCTATGCCGGGTGAAACTATATCATAACAGACATCATAATGCTCTTCCATCTTCATGGAAACAAACAGTCACTCTGTTAAAGCATACTGAGAAGTTGATAATGGATCTTGATCTTTTGATTGCCAAAATTGAATCAGTTAAAATTTATGAGAGCTCTATAAAAATTGATAGAGATGCATCAACATCATAGTATAAATATGTTGCATCTCCTGCTAACATAGTGGAGAATGCATATCTAGCAAAGGATGATGATTCTCTAGAAGATGAGGGTGATTTGTTTGTTACAATTGGTTTCTTAACAAGTGTTGTAGTTTATACAACCTAACCCCAGTCTCCTCCTAAAACTCAAACTCCTAAACCTCAAACTAAGACTCTATCTTCTAAGTCTATTAAATCTAACAAAGTTAAAGATGTCATTAATATCTTTTTACATGATAAAGAGTCAAAATCTATTCTTACTGCTTTCATGGTAAGTTTTCAAGCTTATGAAGGTAGTCATTTAACTCAAGTTGATCTTATTTTGTAGGATTTGTTTGAAATGGATCCTAATGATGTGGAAGAGATGGATTTGAACTAGAAGATGGTAATTTTTCATACAGAACATAGAAACACTCCTATGTTAATTGGAACTATAAGCTTAGTGAAAATAAAATTGTTGGCTTCGACAAATCAAAGTCAAGGTGTTTCAATTGCAACAATTATGGTCATTTTTAAGAAAATGTAAAGCTCCTAGAAATCAAGGAGGAAATGAACAAGCTAGTTCTAGCAATCAAAGATACAAAAAGTAGTCTCAGAAAACCTTCCAGAAGCCTTATTAAAGTCTTCCTATGCCAGAACTAAAAGATGAATCAAAATCAACTAAAGAGCCAAAGAAAGCTCTTATTGTAAGAATCAAGGATGGCTATGACTTAAGTGCATATATTGAACAATTTGCAGGACCGGTGAAGGGGGGTCACTTACAACACAACAACATAAAGAGAAGATTAACTAGACTAATCAAACAGTAAGACTGGATTAACCACAAGAGATGATACAAAAAACACAAGTAAATAAGAGACATTACAAGATAGCAAAATACCCAAAGAGATGGTTTTCAAGATTGCATTATATTGCCTTCTCAAGTTCTTTTACAAGTGTTACAAAGCATAAAGGAAAGTTACAAGTACTTGAGATACATATACTACATCCTACAGATGGCCATACTTTGAAGGCCAACCAGATACAATTGACTAGACACAACACAAAATCAATTGTAGAGTCAAAAGAAAGATTGCCTTTTGACTTGTGACTATGACATGCCAAAGCTCACATCCTAATATATTACAAAAAGGATAAAGTATATGAAGTAGAAAGTTACAGACTTAAGACCTCAATGTACAGTTACTAAAGCATGGACCTTTTCACCAACTTATGCAAGTTGGTGAATTTATAGAGTTGCAGCGGAAAAGGGTCCAGCTTTATGTAAAGTACATCAGATAAAGCATGTATACTAAAAGTTTTCGGAAGAAATCTGTCTTCAAGTGTTGGTTTCGGAAGACTTTTTCTCTGAAGCTTCGCAAGACTTCATCTTTGGCTTCGGAAGATATTGGTCTTGGCTTTGGAAGATTTCACACTTAGAATATTTCTGTTGCATGTGTGAAACTTCCGAAGCATTCTTGTTCAATTCACTTATGCAGCATGCAGGAGACTTGAAGTGTTTGGAGTTGCATCAGCCTTAACATGCATTCCTTATAAACTCCCCCTAGGCTAATGCTACCAAAACTCTTTGAAGACCTCAGATATCAATAGTCCTTATTATGATGATAACCATCCCTTTCTTCATAAGATGATCAGAATCACTCAGACTCTCAAATTATCTTCTCATGTCAAAGAGATCATGCAGAGGCAGATTGAACATGTCTTGCCATGTGTAGACATCATCAATGCCTTGATATCTAATGACATGCCATCTTTCCGGATTTGTGGTGTATGTCTAGGACAAGATGGGTGTTCCTGCTGCTAGAGGAGCTGCTTGATTGGGAGTTAATGTAGCATCCTCTGGCTGCACATCCTCAGGATGTTCTGACTCATCCTAAGGTTTATAAAAGGATGTATCATTCTTCTTCTTTGGCTTTGGCTTTACAACCATCCTTTTCTTTCTCTTTGTTTCTTTTAACTGAGAAGATTGGCCTGCAACCTTGATTGATCTTCTTTGTCTTTCTCAGTTGGGTCTTCCACTCTCACAGGTTCAGAATGAGAGGGAGTCTGACCCTGCTGTGGATCTGAAGATGAAGCTTGCTGAGATTCAGCAGGAGGTCGTGGTTGTGTTGTCTCTTGTTGTTCAAGCTTAACATCCACTTTAGGTGGAGCTTGACTTGGAGGGGAGTGTAAGTCAATCAGCTCTCCACTCTTGATCTTCTGCTTGATTACCTTGATATGTTCATCCATGGTGGGTAGAAACATAAGGCCAAGTCTCCTTCCAGAGAATCCATACAACTTCAAGAAGCTCATCATCCTCTGCCTGTCTGCAGACTTCTTCATGCTCTTCTGGATGATGGCTCTTGACTTAGCAGTTTCTTCCCTTAGCTTCCTTTTAATTGTCTTTCTCTCCTTGACTATTTCAAGTTCAAGTTGTTTGAGATACTCAAACTCAACATAGTCATAGGATAAGGGAAGAAGTGCATCTGCCTGATAGAGGCATGTGGCACTCAGGTAGTTGATCATCTTGATCCTATCTTCTTCTCTATTACCTGGGATTCTTGTTAAACCACATCCTCATATGCAGGACTTTCTTGAACTAGGGAGAGGGCAGGAACATGCTTTTATAATCTTTTCTTTCTCCTTTCTTCTTTCATTTGTACTAGTAGTTCAACATCTTCTGCCTTTTTCTTCTCCTTTGACCTTTCTCTGTCAACTCATTTAATCTGCTAAGGGGAGAGAAATGACATTGTCTATGTCATAGTTCTTGGTCTACAAGTAGTTGATCCTGACTGCCCCTCAACTCATGATCTTGAGTGTTTGGTCTGGGGGTAACCCTGATAGCAGTTCCCACGAGTCTTGCAGACCCAGAAGAGGAACTTTCTCCCCTCAGCTTCTTTTTCCTCTCTCTCTCTCTCTCCTCCTCCTTAATCTCCTCAGATGTCATCTTTCTTTTCCCTTTGTCACTTACAGACCTTTGTGACTCAGGGTGGAGAGAGCTTTGGCCTTCATTGCTTGGTGTAGCATCCAAGCTTTGGCCAAAGAGAGGTTGAGAAGCACCTTCACCAGCAGGTGTCTCAATAAGGGTATGAATCTCTGCAGCAATTGATGATGATGAGACAGGGCTCTCAGTTCTACCACAAGGCCTTCAGTCAAGGTTTTCCCTATGAAACTAATCTTAGGGTCTGCCTCAACATCCATTTGACCGATGGCATTACGTGATTGCCTTAGTCTCCTTCTGAAGCTGAACTTTACAGTGATCCTATCTTGGATTCTTTGAGCTAGCCTGTCAGCTTGTCTTGATTTGCTTTGATTGACAAGTGGCATGTTGACTAGATCTAGACCTTCATAGAAGTTCAAGGTCTTAAGGTTAAAGACCTCTTGCTTCCCTTGAACTCTAAGAATGATGAGGGCTCTTCTGTTGCTGTCATACCTCCACCCAATGATGTGATTTGAAGTTGGTGGAGATGACATAGCCTTTGGTATTCCTTCTTCAAACAGACTCTGTATGTAGGAGTCTATGGAGTCCATATTAATGTGAACTTGAGGAAGTTGCTGAGTGTGCACAATTGCAAGTGAGATTGGTGAGTCCTCAATGTCCACACTCTCTGAAGAACTCCCAGGTTCTGTGATTGTAATGACTTTCTCCCTTTTTTTGGTAGTATCACCCACTTGCATAGGTGAGCCAAGAGTTAGGTCAATCGCATCCACAAGTTCTTGTGTTCCTGGTTGAGCTCCTCTTAAAGGTCTCCAAGCTAGTTTTTCCTTAAGATAAGAAATCTCAAGTTGCTGATCATTGACCCTGTTTTTCAAGGTAGTCACTTGAGAATCAAGGTGACTGACCTTGGAGACTAAATAGGTGCTTGTTTTAGATAATTTTTTTTGCACCATTAGTCTTGAATTTCCCTCATCTTCATCAGAAGAATCATTAGGGGATGAGATGATTGGACCAGAGTCCTCTCTCTCACCACTAGCTTCAGGTTCTTGGCTGCTGGATTTCCTCTGCTTAGTGACGACCTTAGTTGAGATGTCAGTGGGCTGAGTTGCCATGGTTGAGGTCTTAATGATGGAATCACATTCAAAAGTGAGAGCCTCTTCCATATGGACATCCTGAATAGGTTCAGAAGTGTCCACCTTAGTAGTAGGTGACTGATGTGGGCTAGAAGTAGGAGACTCAGGAGCACTCATCTCACTTTGAGTAGGGAAAAAGAAGAGAGAGTCATGGTACTCACTAAAACCTAGATCTTCATCAGTATAGAAGTCAAGGTTGGGTATAGGTTAGTTTAAGTCGGTCACACCCGGATATTTTCTTTGAATCTAACAAAAGAAGAAAAAGAAATAAAGTCCAAAGTCGGGGGACCAAACTTGCCAAAACGCGAGAAAGTTTGGGTGAGTGGGGAATAAGAAGGGAGGGCAGCCCGCACCCTCCCCCACACCCACAAAATTCTGCAAAAAGGGAGAGGATAGGAAGAAAAGGGAGAAAAAGGGAAAAAAGCTTGGTTCGAGTGGATTCGAGCTTGAAAATAGAAGTGTAGCGGGTGTAATTGAAGCTTTACTTGTCGGTATTGTTTGTGTGAGTTCTAAGACCCCTCTTTTACACGTTTTCAACTGATTTGGGGCTAGAACACATAGTGAACCCGTTTTCGAAATGTGTGTGTTTGACCTGTGTGTATGTGTTTGTGTGTGATGCGAGTGGTGTTTGATTTCGGGCTTGTGTGTTCTTGAATTGTGTTGTGGTATGCATTCCTAAGGTTTATGATGGTTGATTTCGGCTTAGAAGAGGTTTGGAAGAGCTTGGAGGTCGAAAATGACAGATTGGGTTCCGGATGAACTGCATTCTGCATCAGTTAGGGCTATGCGACCGAATGGCATGCGACTAGAGGTCATACGGCTGAAAGGAATGCAACTGAGGTCCATACACATGCCAGTCGTGAGATTGAGGCTCATTCGTGTGGGAGTCATGCGACTGGAGCCCATAGGCATGCCAGTCGTGCGACTGAGGGTCATTCGCATGGGGAGTCATGCGACCGAGGTCCATACGCCTAGTTCCATCTGCATTAGGTCCATTCGCACAAGCGTTCATCCGCATTAGGTCCATTCGCATGATATTCAATCGCCAGGACGGCCATGCGACTGAAGGGTGTCCATCTGCCCAGGTAGGGCTGGTGTACCCGAGGAAAACGTAGTTTATGTATTGACTTTTGGGGGAAAGTGCAGATGTAAGTTTTGACGTGGAAGGTTCCCGTAAGTTCATGTAAGATGACTTTTGAGACCATAGAGGCTATGTTGGGCATAGATGATGTTGAGAATGTATGATGTTGTATGATTATGCATGATGTATGTTTATATTTCCAATGGCTTTACGTTTAATTTTAATGAATGAAATGAAAGTATTATGTAACGTAAAGTGGAAGATAATGAAAAGAGGAACATGATGAATGAATGCATGCATTAATGAATGAATGAATGTAAGAATGGATTGCAAGCAAATGTATGGAGGTGAACACCCACTGAAGGGTGTTAGCTCAACGATGTGCGGGTTAGCTACCCCAAAAGTATGCACACTGGGGTCCAATATTTGTGATTGAGCATATGTATGGGATCCTTTCCGCTTGCCCTAGGTGCTGGAGTCAGCTGTGTGCACAATGTTCGAGGTCTATGAAAGACCTCAGGCCCAGTTACCCGCTTCGTGCACAATGTTCGTGGTATAGCATATGGCATTGATTCGGAATGAAAGAGAAAATATAAGTGGTGAATGTACTTGCCCTAGGTATTGGAGTCAGCTCCGTGCTCAATGTTCGTGGTCTATGAAAGACCTCAGGCCCAGTTACCCACTTTGTGCACAATGTTCAGGTTAATGTACATGTTATCGAAAGTAATGAATGAGAAATAAAAGAATGAAAGCATGAAAGATTAATGAAGATAATAATGATATTATCTATGTGTACGTATGATGTATGATCGCATGAAAGTAAAGAACGATTTAATGAAAGAAAAGTATGTTTTATTATAAAACTAGAACTCACTCAACAACGTTGACTTTTATGTGTTTCCAGTTGGCAGGTAATGGTTGTTGAGGATGGCACGAGGCGGATACTCATCTCTTTTGGATGACATGCATATTTATAATTCTTTTGTGATGTAATGCAACATGTATTATGTATTGTTTTGCAAAAGCCTTTATAATGAAATGGAATGTTTATTTAAATGTTTTTGCTGCAATGTTTTTATGTAAGATGATGAAAATATATCTTTCATGTGCAATGATAGACCAACTATAAGCGTCCTGGGAATGGGGCCTTACAAGTTGGTATCAGAGCCAAAGTTTAAGTGAAATAGGTAAATTTTCAAAATAAACCTTAACTTAAACTGAGAATGGGACGGAAAGGGAAGGGATGCCAGTCTTAGTAGCTACGTGCCATTAGGTATTTTCTTAATGTTAACCGGTATTACGTGCCCATGTTATGTGGTTTTAAATACTAATGTAGTCAGGACAGGTAATGCTTGGGGTATGAAGAGTAAAGTAAGTGGCTAATCACAACTGGACATTGTAATTAGGGACTTACTATACTTGGCATAACCTGAGTTGTTTCCTTGATGACCGTGTTGGTGTTTGAATCTTTCAGTGTGCGTGTGAATGCCCGGTGGTAGATATTCGTAAGCTTCATGTGGTGGAGGTGGTGGTGGACGTGGTGCTGGACCACAGGTTACAAGAGGAAGACCCAGACTTGAGAAGGTGGTTCATGAAGAACATGAGACCCCTAATCCGGAGGGTGGTGATGAGAGTGCCAACTTGAGAGCCTTAGTAAAAGAGGCTGTTGTTCAGGAAGTCTATGAGCTCATGCAGACAATCTTATCGTCTGTAGTGACCGAAGTTATCAAAGTTGTACGTGAAGGAGAGAGGAAGGAAAGAAGTTGACCTACGGGCAAAAGGAGATAGCCCGATACTGAAATGGTCCTCTCCGATGACGAAGAGGAGGAGAAAGAAGAGCTCGTGTAGGAGGTGACACGAGGCTGTAATTATGGGGCGTTTCAATGATGCAAGCCCCCTACCTTTGATGGTAACGGCACTGCTGCTGCTGCTCACCGGTGGGTGAGTGAAATGGAAGTTGTTTTAAACATCAGTGTGTGTCGGGAGGATCAGAAAGTATAGTTTGCGGGAACCATGACACACCAGCAGTAACCACGAAGTTCAACAAAATGGCACGTCTGGTGCCAGATCAGGTGACGTCTCTGTCAGGGAAGATTAAAAGGTACATTCAGGGGTTGCCAGCGGACATTTGCCGGCACATGATCGCTGCTTGACCAAGCACGTTTAGGTCGGCGATGGATTTGGCAGGAAGATTGTATGATGAGAGAGTCATGGTGGTGGTGGTGAAGGTAGCAAGAAGGGTGGTGGTGATTGGAACTGCAATGGGAAGAGGTTTGGTCGGGGTAATGCCTCGACGGGTAACTAGAAGGCACGGGTGGACAATCGTCGTGTAGTCACAACAGGTACGGAATCAAAGAAATGTGGCAAATGTGGGAAGGAGCACAGTGGCGAGTGTAGATGGGGGTTGAGTGTCTGTTTCAAATGTGGGAAGCCTAGTCATATGGCTAGAGAGTGCAGGGGTACGAGGTGTTTAAACTGTGGGGAAAGTGGTCATATAAGTAAAAATGTAAGAAGCCCAGGGCTGAGGGTTCGGGGTTGAAGAAGACGGGGAGTGAAGGACCAAGGGCAAGCGCTAGGGCATACACTATGACACATGAGGAAGCTAGGATGGACCCTAATGTTGTATCCGGTACGTTTCTAGTGAACCTAACATTAGCTTCTATGTTATTTGATTCGGGTGCAAGTAAAATTTTTATTTCTGCTGCTTTCTGTGCTAAGCTGCCCATTAGTAGTAGACGTGTTGATGCGCACTTTGATGTAGAAACCGCTATAGGTAAGTCTACCAGAATTTCAGAGATGATAGAGGGTTGTGACGTGGAATTAGAAGGTCACACATTCCCGGTTAGACCCTTAGTGATGACCTTAGGTGGTTTCTATTTGGTGCTTGGGATGGATTGGTTAGCGGACTTCGAGGCGAACATTGTGTGTCGCAAGAAGATGATTCGTTTGACATCGTTTGACGGGAGTTTGGTAACGATTTATGGAGATCGGGTCACGACGATCCCGAAAGTAATCTCAATGGCGGTGGCGAGAAAGTTTATGAGGCGTGGATGTAGCGCTTACTTAGCTTATGTAAAGGATGTGGATACACCAACATCACAACGGTCTGAAGTACCGGTTGTGTGTGACATTCCAGACGTGTTCCCAAAAGACTTTTCAGGAGTCCCACCTGACCGAGAGATTGAATTTCAGATTGATCTGATACCGGGTGCCCAACCTGTTGCCAAGGCACCGTATCGGTTGCCTCCGATGGAGATGAAAGAGTTGATGGAACAGTTGCAAGAGCTGCATGATAAGGGGTTCATTAGGCCGAGTATCTCTCCTTGGGGTGCTCCGGTCCTCTTTGTGAGTAAGAAGTATGAGGATGTGTATTGACTACCATGAGCTGAACAAGTTGATGGTGAAGAACCGATACCCCTTACCGAGAATAGATGATTTGTTTGATCAGCTCCAAGTTGCTAGTTGGTTCTCAAGAATAGATCTTCGATCGGGCTACCATCAGTTGAAGGTGAAGGAGAAGGATGTTCCTAAAACAGCTTTTTGCACGCGTTATGGTCAATACGAGTTTCTTGTCATGTCTTTTGGTTTGACCAACGCCAGCTGCTTTCATGGATTTGATGAACCGAGTGTGTCGACCAATGTTGGATAAATCGGTGATTGTATTTATTGATGATATCCGGATCTATTCGAAGAGCGAGATTGAACATGTCGGCCACATTCGGGAGGTTTTGGAGACGTTGAGAAAGGAGAAATTGTACGCCAAGTTCTCAAAGTGAGCATTTTGGTTGCGTGAAGTTCAGTTCTTAGGTCATGTGGTGAATCCTGACATAATTATGGTGGACCTGGAAAAAGTGGAGGCGGTGATGCAATGGAAGTCTCCAAAGACGGCATCCAAGATTCGTAGTTTCTTGGGATTGGCGGGCTACTATAGAAGATTTATCCAAGACTTATCTAAGATCGCTTCTCCACTAACTAAGTTGACCCGAAAGGATGTGAAATTTGCATGGGGCCAGGGTCAAGAGAAGGTGTTCGATGAATTGAAAGCGAGATTGACTCAAGCTCATGTTTTGTCATTACCCGATGGAAGTGAAGATTTGGTGGTTTATTCTGATGCTTCCTACTCGGGGTTGGGGTGTGTGCTAATGCAAAGAGAGAAGGTTATAGCCTATGCATCCTGATAGTTGAAGGTTCATGAAGCCAATTACCCTACTCATGACTTGGAGCTAGCAGTCGTGGTCTTTGCGCTAATGATTTGGAGGCACTATTTGTATGGAACAAAGTGCAACATATTCACTGACCACAAGAGCTTGAGGTACTTCTTTAAGCAGAAAGATCTAAACATGAGGCATAAACAATGATTGGAGCTTATAAAGGATTATGACTACGAGATCCATTACCATCCGGGCAAAGCCAACATGGTGGCGGATGCCCTTAGTCACAAAGAGAGACCCGAACTGATTCGGGTGAAAGCGTATAAGCTAATCATGACCTTTGACATGATAAAACAAGTTAAGGAGTTTCAAGATGAGGCATTGAAGGAAGATCATCTTAACTCGGAAAGAATGAGAGGTGTGGTTGTGGAATTGGGTGAAAACACACTTGGTGTTAGGACCCGATTCGGACGGATGTGGATTTCTTGTTTTGGGTATCTACGCATGAATATTATGGATGAAGCTCACAAGAATCGATACTCCATTCATCCAGGATCAACAAAGATGTATCATGACATGAAGAAAAATTATTGGTGGCCGGGTATGAAGCGTGACATAGTGGAGTATGTGAGTAAATGCCTTACTTGTCTACAAGTGAAAGCCGAGCATCGAAAGCCATATGGAAAGATTCAACATTTGGATATACCGGAGTGGAAGTGGGAGCACATCACCATGGATTTCATTACGAAGTTGCCGCATACCCCGAAAGGGTATGATGCCATATGGGTGATTGTTGACCGTCTGACGAATAGTGCTCACTTCCTACCGATCCGCAAGACATATTCATCTGAGAGGTTTGTTGATCTATTCATCAAGGAAATTGTAACTCATCATGGTGTGCCAGTGTCTACTGTGTCTGATCGTGACACCAAGTTTACATCCAAATTGTGGAAGAAATTACACGACGCTATGGGGATGAGGTTACATATTAGCACGACTTATCATCCCCAGACTGATGGTCAGTCCGAGAGGACCATTCAGACATTGGAGGACATGCTTTGGGCATGTGTGATTGATTTTGGGGGAAGTTGGGATGACCACTTACCGTTAGCTAAATTCTCATACAACAACAACTATCATGCCAGTATTGGTATGCCACCTTATGAGATGCAATACGGTAGGAGACGCAGAACACCCGTCTGTTGGGGTGATATTGGTCATAAAGAGTTAGGGAGCGTCGAGGTAATCGAGGCTACGACTGAGAAGCTTGAAAAGATCAAAGCCTTCATGAAGGCAGCCAAGATAGGCAGAAGTTGTATGCTGATATGTGACACAAACCAATTGAGTTCCAAGTGGGTGACCGGGTTATGTTGAAGGTCTCACCCTGGAAGGAGATCATCCGATTCAGAAAGTAGGGCAAGTTAAGCCCAAGGTATATAGGCCCTTTCCGAATTATTGCTCAAGTAGGAGAGGTGGCCTATAGATTGGAGTTACAAGAGGAGTTAAGTGGAATTCACCCGACATTCCACGTATCTCATCTAAGGAAATGCTTGGCAGATGAAGATATGATTGTTCCATTGGGGGATATCAAAGTAGACGAACGACTCAATTATGTGGAGCAACCAGTGGCAATCATCGATCGAAAAGAGAAGAGGCTGAGAAATAAAGTGGTTCCTCTTGTGTGTGTACAGTGGAAGCACAGTAAAGGATCCAAGTCAACGTGGGAGACTAAGGAAGAAATGAGGGATCATTAACCACATTTATTCGTTGAATTACAGGTTTCGGGGACGAAACCTATATAAGGGGGTGGACTTGTAACACCCGTATATTTCCTTTGAAGCCGACGAATGAAGAAAAAGAAATAAAGTCCAAAGTCGGGGGACCAAACTTGCGAAAACACGAGAAAGTTTGGGTGAATGGGAAATAAGAGGGGAGGGCAGCCCACACCCTCCCCCACACAAACAAAATTCTACAAAAAAGGAGAGGAGAGGAAGAAAAGGGAGAAAAAAGGAGAAAAAGCTTGGTTCGAGTGGATTCGAGCTTGAAAATCAAAGTGTAGCAGGTCTAATCGAAGCTCTACTTGTCGGTATTGTTTGTGTGAGTTCTAGGACCCCTCTTTTACATGTGTTCAACTAATTTGAGGTTGGAACACATAGTGAACCCGTTTTTGAAATGTGTGTGTTTGACCGGTGTGTATGTGTTTGTGTGTGATGCGAGTGGTGTTTGATTTTGGGCTTGTGTGTGCTTGAATGGTGTTGTGGTATGCATTCCTAAGGTTTACGATGGTTGATTTAAGCTTAGAAGAGGTTTGGAAGAGCTTGGAGGTCGAAAATGGCAGATTGGGTTCGGGATGAACTGCATTTTGCATCAGTTAGGGCTATACGACCGAATGGCATGCGACTGGAGGCCATACAACCAAAAGGAATGCATCTGAGGTCATACGCATGCCAGTCGTGCGATTGAGGCTCATTCGTATGGGGTCATGCGACTGGAGCCCATACGCATGCCAGTCGTGCGACTGAGGGTCTTTTGCATGGGGAGTCATGCGACTGAGGTCCGTACGCCTAGTTCCATCCGCATTAGATCCATTCGCACAACTGTTCATCCGCATTAGGTCCATTCGCATGATGTTCAGTCGCCTGGACGGTCGTGCGACTGAAGGGTGTCCATAAGCCCATGTAGGGCTGGTCTACCCGAGGAAAATGTAGTTTATGTATTGACTTTCGGGGGAAAGTGCAGATGTAAGTCTTGACGTGGAAGGTTCCCGTAAGTTCATGTAAGATGACTTTTGACGCCATAGAGGCTATGTTGGGCATAGATGATGTTGAGAATGTATGATGTTATATGATTATGCATGATGTATGTTTATCTTTCCCATGGCTTTACGTTGAATGTTAATGAATGAAATGAAAGTATTATGTAACATAAAGTGGAAGATAATGAAAAGAGGAACATGATGAATGAATGCATGCATTAATGAACAAATGAATGTAAGAAAGGCTTGCAAGCAAATATATGGAGGTGCACACCCACTGAAGGGTGTTAGCTCAACTGTGTGCGGGTTAGCTACCCCGGAAGGATGCACACTGGGGTCCAATCTTTGTGATTGACCATATGTATGGGATCCTTGCCGCTTGCCCTAGGTGCTGGAGTCAGCTTCTTGCACAATGTTCGTGGTCTATGAAAGACCACAGGCCCAGTTACCCGCTTCATGCACAATGTTTGGGGTATGGCATATGGCATTGATCCGGAATGAAAGAGAAAAGATAAGTGGTGAATGTACTTGCCCTAGGTACTGGAGTCAGCTCCATGCCCAATGTTCGAGGTCTATGAAAGACCTCAGGCCCAGTTACCCGCTACGTGCACAATATTCGGGATAATCTACATGTCATCAAAAGTAATGAATGTACGAATGTAAGAATGAAAGGATGAATGATTAATGAAGATAATAATGATATTATCTATGTGTACGTATGTTGTATGATCGCATGAAAGTAAAGAACGGTTTCAATGAAATAAAAGTATGTTTTATTATACAACTAGAACTCAATCAGCAACGTTGACTTTTATGTCTTTCTAGTTGGTAGGTAATGGTTGTTAAAGATGGCACGAGGTGGCTAATCAGCTCTTTTGGATGACATCCATATTTATAATACTTTTGTGATGTAATGCAACATGTATTTTGTAACTTGATAACAATGTATTGTTTTGCAAAAGACTTTATAATGAAATGGAATGTTTATTTAAATGTTTCCGCTGCAACGTTTTTATGTAAGATGATGAAAATATATCTTTTATGTGCAATGATAGACCAGCTGTAAGCGTCCCGGGAACGGGGCCTTACAAAGTCCAAAGGCTGGGGATGGTAACTGTCCCCTGAAGGCTGATCACTTGAGTGTTGAGACTCAGAGTGATGGCTTAAGGCACTTGGACTTATGAGCTCATCAGGCTGAGCATGAGGAACCTTAGCATAGACCATTGAAGGAATGGGAGTGGTTTGCTCCTCAAGAGAAGTTGGAGCTCCAGTGTCCATTTCTTCCTGTGTGGGTGAGTATATGGGGACCTGCATAGATTGATTAGTTTGGGTAGGCGTTTGTTTGTCTTTTCTTTGGTATGTGAGGGTGATTTGTGGCGGTTGAGGTAGTTGGGATGTAGAAGGTGTGGGTTCAACACTAGCTGGTGCTACTAGGTTGTCACCTTGAGCAATGAGCTCTAACATTTTTGGGACAAGGACTGTTTCTACCCTAAAGAAGCCAACAGTGGGCTTTCTTAGTATTTTAAAGATGTCGGGCTTCATCTGTCCTAATTTAAGAGCATTACCTGTTCCCCTTAACTGTGTGCCCAATTCATAATTAAAAATGTATTGAACATATCTAGGGAACATATAGTACTCTAAGGAGTCCAAGTTTGCAAGCAAATTACTATAAACAAACTGAGAGTACCTGAACTTGACTCCCTAAACAATCCCATGAATAATGAAGGAGAGATCCTTAGGAATCTGGTCCCATCCACCATGCTTGTTTGATAAGATGTGGATAACCACATGGAGCAGGAATTTCCATTGGGATGAGACCTTCCCTTTCCTGAAGGTCTTGACAGAAAAATCTCCCTCATAGCCCATCTGCTCAAAGGACTGGTTAACAGCTTCTTTGGGAAAGAACACCTCACCTTCTTCATCATCTAGCTGAAGATGCATATTGATGATGGCCGGAGTGATGAAGACAGTTCTCCCCTGCATTGTGGCAGATAGTGCCTTCTCCCCATCCATGATGAGCTCTTGGCAGGTCTTCCAAAATTCTAGCAATTTATCCTCATAAAGAGTAGGATCAATAGTAAGGGAGGTGAAGTAGTTCGGTAGAGCTAAGAATCAACAAACCTCTAAGAAATGAGGATCTTTCTCAGAGTGTAACATAGCAACTTGGTTATGTTGCATGTGTTACTGCATGGAAAAGTTTGGATCATTTCTGCGGTTAAGGTTGGACATTTTGAGGATGCTTCAGGATGAAGAAAGAAGAAAGAAAGAATTTTTAGAGAGAAATTTAGGATTTTAGGTCTGGAGGAAGAAGGAGATGATAGAAAGAGAGGGAAACCGTTAGGTTTATATGTGTAAAAGGATTTCAGATAAAGTTTAATGAAAGTGGATAAAGTTTGAAAAAGTAGTTTACTTTTGCTCAAAAATTAGTTTTCATTGAAGTCAAAAAGCTTCCGAAGGTAAATTATCCTCGGAAGTTTTAATGAAAAAGCTTCCAAAGCTAAAATGACTTCTGAAGATTTTCCTAAGAGTTGTGAAAAGTTTGCTTCGGAAGAAAATATTAAGACTTGAATGCTTTGTTCAAAGGAACAGAGCTTCCGAGAGTTAATTTTGCTTCGGAAGAAAATGGTCCTTGAAAACACATAAGTGTCTGAGACAAGTATTAAGCTATGGAAGATATTTAAGAAATTTTTCCGAAGGTAAATTTCTTAGACAGTTATTTGTTTTGAAGGCATGATTTTCTTCCGAAGGTAAAAGCATATCCTCCGAAGGATCAAAATTTTCAAAAATCTAAGGAAAGTCTTCAAAAAATATTTTCATCCAAAGAAAACAAGAGCTTATGAAAGTGATGAACTAGACAAATTAAGACACACAGATTTTAAGAAATAATAAGAATTAGTTTTAAGAAAAACCTACTCAAAGTTTATCATCCCAATCGCTGATAGAAGATATTTAAATCTCTGTTAATCAAAAGCTTTTGTAAACAGATGAGTATATTGTTCGATTTTGTGGACTTTGACTAGTTTAATTAATCCTTTTCATAATTATCTCTTATTAAATGATACCTCATGTTGATGTGTTTGGTCCTTGAGTGCTGCACAGGATTCTCTGTGATTGAGATAGCACTGTTGTTGTCTATGTGAATGGGAGTCTCCTTGAAGTTTAAACCATAGTCAAGCATCTGATTATGAATCCAAAGCACTTGAGCACAACAACTTGTAGCAGCAATGTATTCAGCTTTAGAAGTTGATGTAGAGACATAGGATTGTTTCTTACATTGCCATGAGACAACCCTTCCAACAAGAAACTAACATCCCCCATATGTAGACTTTGCAGTCATGTTGCAACCACCATAATCACTATCTGTATAAGCATACAGATTAAATTCAAAATTCTTGGGATACCACAGATCAAATGTTGAAGCACCTTTGAGGTATCTTAGATGTTGGAGCATATATTGTCATATATAGTGTGTCCGTCGCTTGACGAATAGTCTAGGCTTAATGTAATACACCTGATATGTTGTAAACACATGAAACTGGCTCATTCGTAGGAGCGTATGCGAATGAGACTCAGTCGTACGATTGAGCCATGCAAATGGACCAGTCGTGCGACTGAGAGATGCGATTGGGCCATTCGAAAGACTGAACCATAAGTATGGTCCAGTCGTACGATTGAACCATACGCATGGTCCAGTCGTACGGTTGAACCATACACATGGTCCAATTGCACGAATGGCCCAGTCGCATCAAATATGGCCTGAGGCCTATAAATACCAGTTTCATTGAGTAAAGAGATCAAGGATTGTGCCCGGGGCCTATGTGCTGCCGGATGAGAGGGGAGATCTTGCTCGATCTCCCCTTGCCAAGAGTTGTGATTCTTATGTTGTAACGAGCTTGTAATCATTAGGTTTATCAATGAAACCATTTTATTTTAGTTTGTGTTATTGTTTGTCTCTTGGTTTTGGTTTTGGTTTTGGTTCCTTCCATCAAGAACACGCTTGGATGTCTACCGATCCAACGACTTCACATTAGAATTCTTTTAACAGTGATAAGTGTAGGATTCTTTATGCCCAAGACACGTAGAATATTGATGCGGTTAGTACGTAGTGATCCAAGTCGGGTTATACCCAATAACAAGCTTAGCAAACACCAATTAGTATTTAATTGATGATATGATCATACAATCAAATATCTACACCAATTTAGAAAATGGGTTTTCTAAATAAGTTGCATATGTGATGGAACAACCTATTAGGATATTTTGTTCAAGAATATTATTTGTAATGTTA
>BJCM01233643.1:0-26969 GCA_018326385.1 Flaveria bidentis
GTTTTATAAAATTTATAAAGATTAACAAATAAATAATTTGATTGATTATTCAAATTGGTTTTATAAAGTTTATAATATTTAATAAAAAAAGAAGTTGTTCAATTAAATTTAGAGTTTAAATTTTAATTATTTTTTATTTATTTAAATTATTTAATTTTATATTTATTTTAAATTCTAAAAATAACCTTCCTTTAAAAAACTTGTAACTCACCATTAATATCATTCATAACCTCCTTCTAACCTCAACTATAAAAGCAAGGCTTAGGCCTCACTTTTCATTTGTTCATTCTCTAAAAAAACACTAACAAATCTTTCATTCATTCTTTAGTTTTTGATCAAATTCAAGAATTTTCTTTTACAAGTAATTTCAAGAAGTTTATAAGACTAGATAATCTTATATTGCTTTTATATTGTATATTTCTATATTGTTTCAATCATCCTAACATCCAATTGTTCTCATAACTTTATGTTTTTACTTTTATTCTTTGTTTTACTTAATATCTTTTAATTTTAATCATTACTATTTGATCATTACCTTCTAAATTTCACTAACCTTATAATAATCACTAATATTCCTAAATCAAGCTAAGAACACACTAACGTAAACAAAGTATCCGGTTTGCATATGGACGGTTATGTCGCCGCATTCGGTTATTCCACAAGATTATTTCTCTAAATGATATCTATGCCAAAGTCTTGGAATACTTTTTATAACTCAAATTAAGTCTAATATACCATATATCAATATAATAAATTTGTTCTAACCCATTTCATGCTTTAACAATTTTAAAAATGCATATAAGTGTCTTACTATATATTTGGCAGAATAGAGTCTGACTTCAACTAAACATAACTTGGTCATGACAAACTAAACTTAAGTAAACTCATGCTCCAATATAGATACCATTGAATTACCTTTTTAAAGATAGTTTATATGTTTTCAAACTCAATCGAACGTTTCAATAATAACCTTCACAAGATAAGTGCGCATTTCAGCATCTTCTGTCTTGTGCTACTGTTTTGACCTATTTAAAGATCTTTTCATAAAACTATTTCTAAACAAAAGTTGTTCGAGAGACTTTGAACTAGTCAACTGTAGATTTTTATAACTTTATGAAACCGTTTGATATTTTTAAAACCTGTGCAATAATCCTTTTTCAATCTACCTTTCACTTTTTGGCATTCTCTAAATGGCCTAACTTCTTGTAATGAATTCCGACCTTAAGTTATTGTTTCTTTTTATCCTTTAGGATATCACCTTTGACTTTTAACATCCAAGCTTTCTTATGTACTCTACAACCATCACTATACTTGTGAGTTTCTCATGTGAGTTCTCGATGTCCCCTTTTTACTTTATTTCACACCTTTTTGGGTGAAACATGTTAACCTTATCAACTTACACTTGTAAACTTTTTATACTTGTAACGCACATGCAATTCATCTTTACTTTTTGTCATGGTTATTTGTATTATTTTGAGTGTTATATGAGATACTTTATATGTTGATAATCATTACCTATTGCTAGCCTTGCGACGTCATAGATCTATGGGTCTGACAAGCCTATTTGGTACTAAAGTCGATGTTATTGCCGGCTCTTGATGATGTATGCTTGTTTATCATGGGAACCAAGTACACTTAGCTAATCTTTATAAAATTGTAAACTTATTCTTGATCAAGGTTTGATTGTAGCTATATGTATTCTATAAACTCACATATTTCATAACCATTGACATGAATTGCTACTTGTAAATATTTTTATATTTATATGTATGCCTAACCCATGGAAACTCACCAACTTTTAAAGTTGACCCCTTTATTTTTGACATGTTTCAGGATTGCTACTTGAAAAAATTCTTATTGCTCATATAGGACTTGGACATTGTTAAATAAATATCTTATGTTGTTGTTGAAATCTTTCTTGTATTGTAATGACTTAATTGTCTAGCTTTATTCAATGAAAAATGGCATTTAATATTATTTTAACTTCTTAAATTCCATGAGCTATGAACAATCGTTTCACATTTGTCCGCCTTGATGATTTCACCATTGGCCAGGGTGTGACAGATTTGTATCAGAGGCATGGTTATAAGAAATTAGGTTATTAAAAATGGAATGACCTAGACTATAAATATGTACCGTTACACATGAGTCCTCTCATGTATTTTATATGCTTAGATAGGATCTTATGTGCTTATATGTTTATACTTGATTATGTGATTATATGTCTTATGTGATTCTTCTTATACTTTGATTCTTATCAATGCACACACAAATCTTAAATCATAATCTAAGGCATTGTGTGCCTAAATCAAATGGTTTTTAAAATGGGCTTTCAATCGTTATTCATAGTTTGCAATTCTCGTCAAAGTTTATGTCCAACAACTTAAAACATGTAATGCTCGAAGAGCGTGATGCCTGTATCTCGAGGCATTCTGTCTAGGCAAGGTATTCATATAAATCCAAATCAACCGATGGATCCGTTTACCTTACCTGGGAACCCTTGGAGTGAGTGTCCACTTATAGGTGCACATGTCTTCATTAAGGTTGTGGTTGACCTAATACAATGATGAGTCAATGTATTTGCTTGGTTTGTAAACCAAACTTACACGTGAAACATCTTGTTGTTATTGTATTATCGTTGATTTTGCCTTCTTGGATTTTAAACCTTATTACCTAATTCTCATAAGACCCTTAATAATATTTTTGAATGTCTTCCCCTCAATACCGCACTTATTCTAAAAACTCATTTCAATAATACTCTTATTCTAAACTAAAATTAATCTTAACAAACACAATTCTTGTATAAACTTTAAACTATTGTAACTTTGAAACCTCAATGACATAGTAAACAAGAATCGATCATCCAAGAACCATATCGAAGTTATTTGCTTGAGAAGCTCCTATAAATTCACATCTCATCCAAAAGTGTCTTAAAAATATTTCTCATGTTCATCAAGTCGATTGATCTAATACTTGGTGTTGTATTTGTAACAAAACCTTCTATCGTCTTACATTTAAAAAGTTTGTCAGCCAAAAGCCTAATCAAATTGATAATCTTATTCATTTGTTCAAGAAAACCATGAAATAATGAACATGAAATCGAACAAACCTAAGTGTAGTAAAACATCATAATCAAACCTATTGAATTTAAACGTACCCAAGAGTTCACTTACGAACGCAAAATGAAATCCAAGTCTCCTTATAACTTTGAAATTAATTTTCTCGTGATTAAATTTCGGGAGGAAAATTCTTAAAGTATGGGAGACTGTAAAATCCGCCTATTTTCAAAATCCTAAACCCAAACCCAAACCCATTTTGAATTTCCATTATTAAATTATTTTAATAATTTTAATGGATCAAATGCATTAAATGTGTAATTTATATTGTGAATTATTCATTAATCATCTAAACAACTTGTAATAATTAATGGATTTATAAATAATTTTTATTATCAAGCTAAAAAGTTTTATTAATCATTTTACAACAAATAACTAAATGGAAAAGACTTATTAAAACTTATAAAGTTATAAAATGAATTTTAACAAATTTATAAAGTTTTATTAGTAATTATGAATTTTAAATATTGAAAATAAATAATCAAATTATAATGTTTACAAGTTTTATAAAAGTTATAAAGATTAACAAATAAATAATTTGATTGATTATTCAAATTGGTTTTATAAAGTCTAAAAAGATTTAGTAAAAAAATAAGTTGTACAATTAAATTTAGAGTTTAAATCGTAATTATTATTTTATTTATTTAAATTATTTAATTTTATATTTATTTTAAATTTTAATCAGAACCTCCTTTTAAAAAACTTGTAACTCACCATTAATACCATTCATAACCTCCTCCTAACCTCAACTATAAAAGCAAAGATTAGACCTCACTTTTCATTTGCTCATTCTCTAAAAATCACACTAACAAATCTTTCTTTCATTCTTTGGTTTTGATCAAATTCAAGAATTTTCTTTACAAGTAATTTCAAGAAGTTTATAAGACTAAGGTAATCTTATATTGCTTTTATATTATACATTTCTATATTGTTTCAATCATGCTAACATCCAATTATTCACATGACTTTATGTTTTTACTTTTATTCTTTCTTTAACTAAATATCTTTTAATTTTACTCATTATCATTATCATTAACCTTCTAACTTTCACTGACCTTATAATAATCACTAATATTCCTAAATCAAGCTAAGAACACACTAACATAAACAAAGAATCCCATTTACATATGGACGGCTATGCCGCCGCATTCGGTTATTCCACAAGATTATTTCTCTAAATGATGGGTATGCCAAAGTATTGGAATATATTTTTTATAAATCAATTGAAGTCTAATATACCATATATCAACATAATAAATTTGTTCTAACTCGTTTCATGTTTTAACAATTTTAAAAGTGCACATAAGTGCCTTACTATATATTTGGCAGAATATATTCTAACTTCAACTAACCATAACTTGGTCATAAAAAACTAAACATGAGTAAACTCAGACTCCAATGTAAATCCCATTGAATTACCTTATTAACGATAGTTTTAACGTTTTCAAACTCAATAGGACTCAACAATAACATTCACAAGATAAGTGCGTATTTCAGCACGTTCTATCTTGTGCTGCTAATTTGACCTATTTAAAGATCTTTTCATAAAATTGTTTCTGAATAAAAGTTGTTCGGGAGACTTTGAAATAGTTAGTTATAAATTTGTATAATTTTATGAAACTATTTGCTATTTTTAAAACCTGTTCAAACACGTACCAAAAATTCTCTCCAGAATCTAAATATTGGTGCAATGCTCCTTTTTCAATCTACCTTTCACTTTTTGGCATTCTCTAAATGGCTTAACTTCTTGTAATAAATTCCGACCTCAAGTTATTGTTTCTTTTTATCCTTTAGGATATCACCTTTGACTCTTAACATCTAAGCTTTCTTATGTACTATACAACCATCACTATACTTGTGAGTTTCCCATGTGAGTTCTCCATGCCCCCTTTTTACTTTATTCACACCTTTTGGGGTGAAACATGTTAACCTTATCAACTTATACTTGTAAATTTTTTATACTTGTAACGCACATGCAATTCATCTTTACTTTTTGTCATTGTAATTTGTATTATTTTGAGTATTATATGAGATACTATATATGTTGACAATGATTAACTATTGCTAGTTTGGTGACGTCATAGATCTATGGGCATGACCAGCCTATTTGGTGCTAAAGCTGATGTTATTGTCGGCTCCTGATGACGTATGCTTGTTCATCATGGAAACCAAGTACACTTAGCTAATCGTTATAAACTTGTAAACGTATTCTTGGTTAAGGTTTGATTGTAGCTATATGTGTTCTATAAACTCACATAATTCATAACCATTGACATGAATTGCTACTTGTAAATTTTTTTATATTTATATGTATGCTTAACTCATCGAAACTCACCAACTTTCAAAGTTGACCCCTTTATTTTTAACATGTTTTGGGATTGTTACTTGAAGAAATTATTCTTGCTTATATAGGACTTGAACTTAGTTAAATAAACATCTTATGTTGTTGTTGAAATCTTTGTTGTATTGTAATGACTTAATTTTCTAGTTTTATTCAATGGAAAATGGCATTTAATATTATTTTAACTAATTAAATTCCATGAGCTATGAACAATCGTTTCACATTCGTCCGCCTCGATGATTCCGTCGTCGGTCGGGGTGAGACACGATCATAACATCATAATACACCCAAATCATATTCCACGCACAATCACACACACATAAACATACGAGTACAAAACCCACTTTTATAAAAACATACGCACATACATTTCCAGCCCCAAATCAGTTAAAATATGTAAAAAAGGGGTTCTAGAACTCACCTCTTGCAAATTCGAGTATGACTTCTTTCAAACCCAGCTGCTATGAGTTCAAACACCTAAAACCACCAAAGACACATACAACCAAACACATAATCGAGGCCAAATCCCAACAAAAACACCTCAAAACAAAGAATTCTTACTTAAAATCCAGTTTCTTCTTCTTCTTCTCCAAAAACCCAAAAGTTTCTCTTCTTTCTCTCTCTAAAATCGGTGAAATGAAATGTGCTGGGTGTTATGGGCGACCATAACACTTTTTGTACAAAATATATTTAAATGTTTTTTTTTCTTTTTACACATTTTTTTTCTTTTTACACATTTAACCCCTCTACTTGGGTTCTATCACATTTATTTCTTTTATTCATCTTTTATAACTTTTTAAAATATCCGGATATTACACCTTGGAACAAGTACAATCACTTTTAAGCTCCATAATGGTACTAAGGTGGATATTGGCAACATAAGTATATTCCTACTTTGAAGAAGAGTTTATTATCACTATGAGCAATTGAAAAATCGAGTCATTATGTAAGGCTTAAGGATGTTAAAGCTAGAGTAATTAAAGTTAGATTAGTATTGTTGACTGGTATTAGGAGGAGTAACAATACATATAGATTGGAGAAGTCTGTTGTACAGGAAGTGCATGTGTTGCACTTACCAAGAATGACAGTTTTTAGTATGGCAAAAGAGGTTTGGGCACCTTAGTGAATAGGGTCTTGTTGAATTACGGAAACAAGGCATCATTAATGAATTTAAAGTGAATGATGTAGGATTCTATGAGACATGTATGTTAGGCAAAAGTAAAAGGGTTCAGTTCAAGAAAGGTATACACATTTCTAACAATGTGTTGGACTATATGCATTCTGACTTGTGGGGACCTGTCAGAACAAGTACTCTAGGTGGAGCAAATTACTTCTTATCAATTATAGAGACTATCATGAAGGGTATGGGTGTATGTCATAAGACATAAGAGTGATGCCTTTAAGAAATTTGTAGAGTGGAAGACTCTAGTGGAAACTCAATGTGAAAGGAAGGTTAAAAAGTTAAGGACTAATAATGGGCTAGAATTTCATAATAATAGATTCAACCAATTTTGCAGATTTCATGCTTGGCAAGACGTCTAACTATTCCTTTTACCCCTCAAAAAAATGGGTTGGCTGAGAGCATGAACCAATCTCTATTGGAAAGAATAAGATGTATGAGGATTAATGCAGGTCTTCCAAAGGGTCTTTGGGGTGAGTTGGTTACTTATGCAACATACCTAATTAATAAATCGTCATCTAGAACATTAGGTATGAAAACTCCTATGGAATTATGGATAGGAGTTAAACCTGACTGTAGGCATTTAAGGATCCTTGGATCATTGGTGTATTCATATGTCAGTCAGGATAAGCTTCATGCAATGGCTTAAAAGGGTGTTCTTCTTGGATACCCTAAGGGTGTTAAGGGGAATAGAATATGGAGGTTAGAAGAAGGGAGCCCTCATGTGATAGTGAACAGGAATGTTGAGTTCAAAGAGGAATTGTTATCCAAGGATGTAGTTGTAAAAATAGTTAGTCACAACCTTTAGAATGAGTTGAGATTGAGGTGGAGTATGAAGATGAACTTGAGAAGGCAGGTTCAAGCAGTGAACTAAAGGTGAGGTGAACCTTGAACCTCATACAACTCATAGTATTGCTAAGGACAGACCTATGAGAAAGGTTATAGCTCCTATAAGGTACAGACATGATCATGATGTATCTCTAGTTGCCTTCATTGTTGTTGAGGAGGAGAGTATCTATGAGCCTTTGAGTTTCATTGAGGCAATGTTATCCAAGGAAAGTATTAAGTGGTATGGTGCTATTGTACAAGAAATGAATTCCTTTGAAAAGAATGAAACATAGGAACAACTAGATTTAAATGAATTGGTATATAAGCCTGAGGAAGCTAGTGGCTTGTAAATGGTTATATAAGGTTAAGAATGGGATGCCTGGCACTAAAGATCCAAGATTTAAATCTAGGTTAGTAGTTAAAGGGTTTAGTTAAATGGAGGGCATTTATTACAATGAAATATTCTCACCAGTAGTGAAGCATACTTCCATCCAAATAATTTTCTCAATCACAATTGCCTTGATCTAGAATTTAAACAACTAGATATTAAGACAACTTTCTTACATGGTATGAAACAACCCATGGGATTTGAGGTCAAAGGGAAGGAGGATAAAGTGTTTTTATTGAAAAGATCATTAGATGGGCTAAAACAGTCACCAAGGCAATGCTATAAGCGGTTTGATGAGTTTGTATTAGCACATGGATTTACTAAAACTACTTATAATAGTTGTATTTACTTTAGAAAATGCACTAGTAGAGATTTCCTGTATTTGTTATTGTATGAATATGACATGTTACTAGCTTGCAAAGTTAAAGATGAAATTGAGGCTACTAAGAGGCTGCTCATGATAGAATATGAAATGAAGGAGTTGGGAGTGCCAAGAAAATTTTAGGAATGGAAATTTTCTAGGAACAAGAGTTCAAGGAATTTAAAGTTGGCATAGACTTCATACACTAATAAAGTCTTTAAGGCTTTATGGTATGCATGTGTGCAAAGCTGTTAAAACTCCTATTGGAACCCACTTTAAATTATCCATGGAAAATATTCCTAGTACAAAAGAGGAGTTGAATCATATGGAAAGTGTTACATATGCTAATTTTGTAGGAAGTCTCATGTACTTGATGGTGTACGCAAGGCCTGATTTGGCCTATGTTGTAAGTATAGTTAGTAGATTCATTTCATCTCCTGGGAAAGTTTATTGGAATGCAGCTAAATAGATACTTAGGTACATGCAGCATACTAAAGAAAGTGGATTAATTTTTTATAAGAAGGTGAAAGTCAAAGTAGAATATAAGGTTATATTGATTCTAACTTTGCCAAGGATCTTGATAAGGGGGAGTCTATCACTAGTTATGTGTTCAGGTTGATTGGCAATGTGGTTAGCTAGAAGGCACAACTGCAACGTGTAGTTGTTTTGTCTACTACTGTAGCAGAGCATATAGCACTAACTAAAGTTGTTAAAGAGTAATTATGGTTACAAAGGCTTGTTGCTGAGTTAGGGGTTAGATTGTCTGATACAATGATTTTCTATGACAATCAGGTTGTTGTTCAACTTGCTAAAACTAATGTCTTCCATGAAAGAACAAAGCATATTCATGTTAGACTTCATTTTATTCGAGAAGTGATCAGTATTAAAGAAGTTGAGGTAAAGCATATCGAAACAAATAAGAATCTTGCAGATATGCTTACAAAGGTGTTACCAAGTTCCAAGTTTGAGTTTTGTGTTATTAAGCTTAGTATTAGATGATAAATTTTGATTTTTATTATGCATACTCTAAAGGTGGAGATTGTAAAGAGTTAGAGTTGATCGTAGCAATCTAGTTTGTTTACTAAAGAAATTCAGGGGTTATTTCTGTCAATTTCTATATTGATTGTATTAATAGTGTTTAAAAGAAAAGTTTACTAAACTTGAAGGGGTGTAAGTGTCATTATGTGTTTTTCATTATGTTAGTAGTTGTTAGTCCTAATTTGGGGGTAAAAGGAAGAGAGCTAAGGTTATATTGGCTACTCTCTTAAATTCTTCAATCTCATGTACAATTCGTTGAATTGAAGTATTGTTCTTGCAAGTGTGGATGTGTGAATTATCAATTTCAAACTTTCTTTGATTGATTGTACAACAAATAACATTAGATTCAGTAAGTGGTTCTTGTACTGTGAGGTCCAAATTTGGAAAGGAGGTTTTTGAAATTGCAAGATGAAGAATCAACGTTTCTTTAAAATTTGTGTTCTGGTCATTAGAGAAGGGGAAACCTAGCCAGATGGTAGATACATCTATTGATCATATGTGAACTTGTAAAAGCTGTAATGAAAATCGACTTGACGAGAACTTAAAAGCTTAAAATTTCTAATAATAACCATCAACATGATACTTGTTTATTACTTTATGAAGTATTAAAATAACTTACCAGCTGTTATATCCAATAACAGAGTTCTATGCATTTTATTTTCATATGAAACACACATAATTTAACTTTGAGAGGTTGATGTTTTACGTGTAATGTTATTTCTTTGTCGAAATGGTTATGATTATATTATGTGAAGGTTCAGAAACCGGCTAAGTTCTCGACACCTGGTGTAATATAAAAAATTATTAACACGGGTAAAACATCCAAACGTATAGATATGCTACATACTATCATTTTTAAAGATATAGTGCGTATAATAAATTAGATAAAGGAATAACTATAACTTGCTACTATTTATGGAGGATGCCTTCCTATGTTTCTTCACATCTATATGTTGTTTCCTTAGGTGACATCTGCATTTAGCATTTGTATATAACATGTTCATATTTGATGCTATAAGAAACAAATTAACATTATAATTATATTACTCTCTATATAATTGGAAAACCTTAGCTACATTGATTTACATTTATAAAAGCATGGTGTACAACTGCTTGATGCAGGCTATGTGTTGTGTTGAGAAATTGCCAGCAAAACCCACTATTCAGCAAAAATACTATTTTCGTTGCTTTACAACATTTCGGGAGCTGAGTTTTTTGTGTTAGAGAGCAGGTAAATGTTGTGGAAGCTAAGATTGATAGTAATAGTGAGAGTGGTAGATCAAGTTGTTCTGGGTTGCGACTTACAATTTTCGTGTTTATATGTTAAAGTAATCAATTTTCAAATTGAACAATTTTCATTAATCGTTGATAAAACTATTATCGTGGTTATGGTTCAAATCGTGCTTAATAATTTTTTAAATGGTAATAAAATCTGTTCATTGGAGTATGGTTAGGTTTACAATCTTTCATTTGGAAACTAGATAACTAAAGTCAGTATAACTAAGGCTTACCAATATTTTTCAATACATTATTATTAGTGAGTGTTTAAAAGTCATACTATTATGTGTTGCATGTATTTCTACTTTCATGAATCGGAGGAAAGTGCATCGTATACACTCGTAAGAAATAATCCATATGAAGTAACGATTATATAACCGTGTCTCCGTGTTACAAGTTGCAAGTTTTTAGTATTCTTTGCTCCGAATTTACACGTCGACAACAGATTTGATTCAATGGTATCTAATTAAATTATGTTGGTGTCAATTGGTTCGTGTATGTTAGTGTCAATGCTTCAGTTGGTCACGTGAATTGGTACCTCTTGATTCATCATAACTGACGATTGATAATTATGAATTAGCCACAAGGCGCGGAAGTATTTACTAGTTATAGTAATAATAAATGAAGTAAAAGGAAAAGGATATACTGAATATCATTTGAAAGGTTTGATAATGTAATTATATAAATTATATACCGAGTGTCTACAACAATAGATATAATTATATTAGTACAGTTCTTATAATATATATATATATATATATATATATATATATATATTTAACATGCTAAATATATAATTAAATTTATTTTATAATAATAAAATCATTTTAAATAAAGCTTACAAGTCGAAAATTATGAGACGTACTGTAGACAGTTGCATTCTTGAAGACGACTAAGACGGTGAGGGTGTTGATTGTTGCTTAGATTTCTTAAAATCTAAATACGTTTTTGATAACACGTCGAACTTTGAAAGCATGGTTGTATTTTTATGCGGGTATCACTGCCGGTAAGTAGTAATGGTATAAATACAAAGTTGTTTTAAGTTAAAATATTCATACAATAATTTCACAAGTTTATGTTTATGTAAGGTGTTTACTATATAAGGTTGTAAGTATTACAACCCGTTTAAGAACATCAAGTTAGAGTAACATAAAATTGAAGAAATTACAACATAATATTAAGATATCAAATAAGGTGTATGATTAATGACAATTATAAAGGTTTAAATGGATAAGATTGAAGGAAATTTTTCATTAGTTAATTAGAAAATTGTAAGTAAATTTAATAAAGTTGTTGGTAGCCTATGTATTAAGAATTTTGTTAGCATTACGGGATGGTATTTAACAAAAAGTATTTAGTAAGTGAAGTTTGGCTTTATTAAATCTTAGTTTAACGTGTACCGGCAAGATTTATGATTTTAAAACATATGCATGTAGATTTATTAAAACTATATTTAAACCTTGTTGTGGGCGTTGTACGCAGTGTAATAAAATATTAAGTACAATCAACGCGACCACTTTTCGAACTAAATTACATAGGAACGTATATTAAATCAAATTTATACATTTCAATGGAAACTTATCATATTTGACCAAACTCTTTTTTAAATAAAATGCATATCGAAACGTATAATAACTCAAAATATATATAAAAAGTCACATGTTGTGAAATGACATTATGTGTGATAAAGTATAGATTATAATCACCTTGACTTATTTTTTAACTAAATTTACGTCAAAATGTAAAATAGTTCGGATTTATACAGTCGAATAAAAATGTATTGTATTAATCCTACACGTTTTCAAATAAAACTTACGTCTCAATGTAAAACAACTCAAAATATATATACTTTGATAAAGCCTTTTTTTGTAAGCAAACATTCCAAGAAGATAGACAAAGAACAAGAGTAATTTTTGGAACAATTTTCTAATGATTTCGTAAACAAAATTACATGAATATAAATATGCAATGGAGATGAGCATATCCTGCCCATAATCCTTTATTCTAGGGGATCATGCATGTAACAAACTCATATCATGTCCCATGATCTAATGCACTCCTACACTAATGCAAACTTGAATCAAAAGAAAGGAATAATTCTCCAAAATGCTTATCCACATTCTCAGTAACCATTCTTTACTCCAAAAGCTTAGCGGGCCTTTTAATAACTCGTTTGGGCTTGCTGTTGGGCTCCTCTTCGGCTTGGGCTGCACTTGTGTTGTCTGGGCCCAGTTGAACTACATCATAATTTAATTTAATATTCATTAGAGGAAAAGTATATGCAAAATAATTATTTATACTATATATAAAACATATAAGAAGGTAAATTTAAAATATTATTAAATTAAAAACATTTACCTCACTCAATACATAAGGTACAACCATTTTTAAAGGAAAAATAGTATTTTTAAAGGAAAAATAGTATTTTTAACATTATTTACAAATTACCCCTTACAATTAGTTACATAATAACCTTATAATTACTATAAATTACATAAAACTTTACATATCTACCCATAAACCAAAAAAAATTAATTAAAGCATATAAGAAGAGCATTTTAAGATACCACTAAATTAATAACACTTACCTCACTTAATACAGAATGTCCATTTTTAAGAGTAATATAGTATTTTTAACATAAATTACAAATTACCTCTTACAAAAAGTGTGCATCAGAACACGACTGAAAGCCCTTGCTGCTTCTTCATTCCAGGTGAAGCTATCTTTATTCAGTAAATTGGTCAGTGGCTTGCTGATAACCCCATACCCCTTTCAAAATTTTCGGTAATAGCCTGTTAAACATTAGTTACATAATTACCTTATAATTATTATAAAATTACATAAATTAATACATTATCTACCCATAAACCAAAAAACTTAATCTATAGATATTAATAAAAGAATGTTTCTTTTACCACTTGTCATCTTCTTAAACCATATTTTTGACACTTAACATCCTTCTAAACATCCTCACTTTATTTTCCCTCCAAAAATGTATTAAAGTAATTTAAACACTTAAATAATTTTTCTCTCTTTATAAAAATTAATTTAGTTAATTAATATATTTTTTCTCTCTCATCTACATTTTTAAAAAAAAATCAAACTATGTTTTAAAAATAAATTTTATCAACTATAATTCGTTTAATAAATGAGTTTCTAGACTATCTATTTATCTATATATCTATCTATCTATAATCTATCTATTGTTATGCAATTATAATTATATTTTTATCTTCAAATGTGGTTTTATAATTTATAAATTTTTATTACTAAATATTTTTTATTTTATTTTTTCAAACCGTGTAATACACGAGATACTAACCTAGTTAAAGCATATAAGAATGACATTTTAAGATATCATTAAATTAAGAATACTTATCTCACTCAATGCATAAGGTACAACTATTTTTAAGGGTAAAATAGTATTTTTAATATTATTTACAAAGTATCCCTTACAATTAGTTACATAATAACCTTATAATTACTATAAATTACATAAATTTTACATTATCAACCCATAAACCAAAAAAACTTAATTTGTTTTAAGATTTCTATTACATCAATCTATCATGTTTTAAAACTTTTTAATACTACAATCGTAAATGTGTATTTTCTTAATTTTGGTGTAATTGTTTTGCTGAACCGATATGTATTTTGTATGGTACAATAAGTTGATGCATAAATATACAATTCGTCATACAAAATCCAATTATTTGGTGTTTTAAATTTTAGTTTAGAAAAAATATAATAAACTTTTGTAAAATCGCTATAAGATTAACAAAAATTAAAAATTCGTGTCGGATGTATAATGTTGCCCCGTCGCATTGCGCGGGAACCCTTCTAGTCTAGCTAATATGTGCTCATGAAATACAATCATACATAAATTTAATATTAATACATAAATTTAATATTAACTCGTAACACGTGCATCAACCGAAATAACAAATAAAATCAGGAAATACGGAATTTTCTATAAAAAAATATTCATAAAAGTAGTCGAAATTGCTATTAAACATACTTAAAACCAAAATGCAATAAGTTATGGGTTTTACATTTACTTTACATTTTTATATTGATTACTTTGAAACCGTATTTTATTTTGAGATAAACTAAACACGTTTTTATTTTAAATTCATATAGTGTTTTTAACATTATCAATGACTAAGATTCCGGTTTGTCATGCGACGCGCTTTAGAACCCCGCAAGTGGCTTTTAAGGATGCTGACATCATGTTATTTTTAAAATGCAAACATCATGTAACAAAAAAAATATGTAAATTGATAAACAGACGTGGGAAGAAAAATAATTCTTGATTAAAAATCAGTTAAGATTTAAAGATAGATAGAGTAAAAAAATATAAAAAATAGGGAAATTTAAATTTCATTACTATAACGTGTATTGAATACAATTATGTCATGTTGTTTTCTAATAAAAACTATTATAAACATCACAGTTTTAAATATTTAAAAGTCGATTACGTATAGTCATAGTTTATAATGCTAATATAATCTAATAAATTTTTATATATGATACCAGGTGATATTTCCACAATTCTTATTTTAATCAATCAAATAATTAATATTTAAAATCTTTTTCTTTCTCTCTCTATATTATAAATCCAAGTCATTTTTATCATTAATTTCAAAAATGTTTTTTATTAAATAAAACTAAGTATTTTGATTAAAATATATTAATCAGAATTGTCAAATACTATGATTATTTTCTAAAATAAAGAAACTTTTTTAATTTATGAAATATTTTAAAATCAATATTTCAAAAAAATAAAAAAATATATATCAAATTATTTTTTACAAAACAAACCAAAAGTTTTTAAACAATGAGATATTGATAAAAACGTGTTTTTTCATAGCAATAATTTTTTAAAATGAAAGTTTTGAAAATTGTAAAAATATTTTATAAGCTAATCAAAGTACTTTTATATATAATGTATTATAGTTCCTAACTTTTCATTTATAAATATTTAGTATTTTTCTTATTTAACTTGTGTAATACACGAGGTTATAAACTGACGTTGTTTATATAGAAGAAACTATAATAGCATAAAACAGAAGTCAAACTATAGTATGCAACAAGAGCAATAAAATATAAGAATACAAATAATATATGACTGAAAACTCATAATAAACTTAAAGATCGTATAATATCCTCAAAAAAAGTTTAGTTAAAACTATTCAAAAAGGAACCAATATTTAGTTTTTAGTTTAACTCAAGAGATTTTTTTAAATTCCTCGCTTAAGTACACGGCGAGATTTAAGTTTTTCTCAGGGTGAAATTTTCTCACTAACGTGGTGAGGTAAGTAGATTTAGAAGACATTTGTTGTGTGTGAAGGGTATTATATAGTTTGTGTTTTTAATTATATAATGTTAGACAAATTTATTTATTTGTATTTCCTTTTAAAACATTAGTTAGGGGTTGTTTGACAATTTTAAATGATTAAATGTTGAATTAATAAAAGGTCTGAACCATTAAGTGTTAAACTATTAAGAGGTCTGGACCATTAAAAGCTAGTATATTGTTTAATTATTCAAAGACAAATGTCTGACCAATTCAGGTAATAGGTCTTAACTGATTGGTATTAGACCTCTTAATCATTCAGCAATAATATAATACTTAATCATTCAGATACAAATGTTTGAACCATTCAGACATTTGCTAGCGAAACAAACAGTCTGAACCATTAAGTGTTGAACCATTCAGACATCTAAACTATTAAAAGGCTGATTCAGATGCTAACGAGCAACCCCTTAGTTGGGCATGTATTTAACTTAATTGTGAGCTTATGTTTCACTTTCTCTTTATGTGTAGTTAAATTATTTTATCATCTATACACTATAAAATTATAATTACTATTATACAACCTCATATAATACACGGGACTATAATCTAGTGATACATAAATCGTTAAATGTATGTATAGGTTGTTGGTTAACGGTAAAACCAGTAACATAAGTCAATTAAAGAACATACATAAAGTGATTATGTAAGATATCCATTTTAAACATTTTATACATTGTAGGTAGCAAACAACCACATACTCCTAAATTGTTATGTAAGTTTAAAGTTCTAACAAAATCAGCCACCCAAAAGCACAGGTTTGTTTAACTACCACATCTTCATCAAAGTGCTAGTTTTTGTATTAGAAAAACAAATAAAAAACAAAAAAGGAAGTTTCATACCTTTGTAATAGTCATAAGGACCAAAATCCTTTAAGAGGGAGAGCAGTGGGAAATTATAAAACTCAGCAAAATGATAAAAGGCAACTGAAAAAAACTTAAAATCAACTATAAAAACAGAATTCAAACATCTAATCTATGCTAATAAATTATTACTTGAGCTTACATAATCATGACACGTATCATCATCAGATTTCACCTCACAAAAGCTTTCCCGTCTAAACTTTTTTTAACAAAATTTTCACAAATCATACTATATTTCTTACTTGAGCTTTTATTTTATTTTAATTTTTTTGAACAACAGCCGTGAAGTTTTTTATTTTTTACTTTTTAACTATCTCAATCACCACCAACCATTTTAGAAATTTTGAATATATGATATTAATCATTTCAAACTTAATCTAACCTTTTAAACATTATGGTCACAAATCCATATATTTATATAACTGATCCAAAATAAAATGATAGAGTTTTTTGTATTTTTGTTTACGTATTTAAATTATATATTTATAATTTTTAACCCGTGTAATATATTGGCTAATAACATAGTTGTACATAAATTTAATAAAATACCAAGTGATTTCTGACAATCTTAATGAAGGTGAGTTGTAGAGGCCGTTCGTTTCGACATCAACGTTCAGCCTCTCATTTTGAACATGCACACCATGTGTACAGAGTCGACTTTATAATGTAATTTGTGACGTTATAGACTTGGTGCTCCCTTTAATTAAGGGCCCCCATTTTCAAAGAAATTATAACGAGTTTCGGTATTTTATGGGTCAATCGAATTTTGAAACGAGAATAATACTTAATAGTTAAGTGCAAATGAATACAAAACAAATTAAGAATTGTAAAGTATGACAAGCTAATTAGCATGATGTTTGTATCATTAATAAATAAAATTGAGTAGAAGAATAAATTAACTTTAAAAAACGAGACCTGCGTTTTTAGTATCTTCATCAGCTTCAAGTAATAATTGACCTTCCCCTAAAGTTCCATCATCCACATGACCACATTATTACCTTTATAAAATGTAAGAAGAGAAAAGTACATATATAGTGGTTGTTTGTCAACTTCTGAATGATTAAGTGCTGAATCAATAAGAGGTCTGAATTATTAAGTGCTGAATCATTAAGAGCTCTGAACCATTAAGAGCTAGTATATAATTTAACTATTCAAAGACAAATGTCTAACCAATTTAGATAACATGTCTTAACCATTCAGCATTAGACCTCTTAACCATTTAGCATCAGTATGATGCTTAACCATTCAGAGGTAAATCTCTTAACCATTCAGACATGTGCTCGCGAAACAAACAGTCTGAACCATTAAATATTGAACCATTAAGACATCTGAACCATTAAGAGGCTGATTAAAAGGCTGCCAAACAGCCCTGTAGTCAGATAAAAAATATTGCAATCCACAGTAAAAAAATGTTTATTTTATAAGACATAACACCTTCATATAAAAAATGTAGTCATATAAAAAATCTTGCAATCCATCATAAGCTTGGTATATCCCTTAAAAATCCATTAAGGTTTTTATGTTGGATGACTTTCACTTGCCATGTATAACCGAGCCTTGTAGTGATTGTATCATATGAGCCTAGGTGTAACATTACTAAAAAAATCGGGACCCAAAGCATCCGCTAGACAACGGGGGTTTAGGGGCAGCAGCCCAAGAAAATGGGGTCCAAGGGGCAAAGCCCTCGACTGCAAAGAAAGGTATAACAAAGAAAAATCAAGAAAAAATAAATTTTAGAAAAATCAAATTCGATGCATCCTGTAACAAAAAGCGATGTGGAGCGCATCGATTAGGCTAAGGAATCAACAAAGGGCGACACATGTCTGATGACTAAACAGATGAGAATTAACATTTGTATTTCGATGCGGGATGCATCAGATATCCAATGCGAGGTGCATCGGAAAAATGAGGTCGATGATCTCGTGACATGTGCCAACCATGCAATATGTCAATACAGAGAGCATAGGCCGCCAAATCAGCCTATATAAAGGAACACTAGGGTGAGCTTTCAAATAAACAAAGCTCTCTAAACTCTCCCCCTTAAAACTCTCCTATTCTAATCCCTCTCCTACTTTAGATCAATTCTAAGCTATCCCAAAGTGTTGCACGAAGAAAATGACACCGAAAACAAAGTCCCGAAGTTGTAGATCTGATCTTAAATCGAGATGTTGCTTGCTTAGAAACTATCTTCATTATTTCTAAGATAATATTGGCTCAACCACTCTTAACAAGGTGAATACATTGTATTTTATAAGCAAAAGGTTTGTTATCTTGATTTATAAAAATGATATATGAAAAGCTAAATCTTTAAATCAAGACCCATATTTTATGATAAAGACATTTAGACCAGAAGTATATGTATAGTTTGGTCCCCATTGAAAAACAGACCGTCTGAGCCATAAAATTAGTATATATGGAGGGTGGACTCCACGATTGAGATCAACTACTAAATGTATAGTTTGTCTATGAAATTTATGATCTGGGATTCTAAATAACATGTATGTTTGAAATGTTTTAGTGTCAGTTACATGAATTCACCGGCTTTTGTTTATAAATGTTTTTAAAATATTGTGCAGGTAAACACATATAATATATGTTAGTTAGGGTTAGTGCCCAAAGGATGTTAACTCTCTAGGCCTAGATAACCGAGTAGATATACATATAGGCCAAGTAAATTGTTGAAAAGATCACGACTCTCTAGGCGCTTAAATTTATTGTAATTGTATAATTGTAATCAGGTGTTTGTAAAACATAAATTTTAATTGTATATAAAGGGTTCTAAATTCTTTTACGAATATATGAGAAGATACAAGTTTTGTATGGTAACATTAATGTTACACGTTTTATGAATATATGAACTTTTGATATAAATTATTTTGTTGCATAAATGATTTAAAACCACAAAACAAAAAATTGAAACCAACAGGTCACATGATCCATTGCTGAAAACATGGGTGTGACACTAGGTCTTTCTTGTTAAGATGCCTTTGAACAAAGTGGGTATCTATCAACTGAAATACAATGGACATGTAAAGCAAATTGGTAACATACATGGTGACGAATACATAACTTTTTAACCTGCAAAACATGAAAAGACAATGTAAAGATGGCATGTATTACCATAGAAGGTCGTAATTAATCCCACATGATCTAGTAAAAGATATTTTGTTTTGTAGAGATAAATCTTTAAAAACATATAAATGGTACCAAGTGTGTTTATCTGTTGGATTTAAGGTGATAATGTGTCTCATAGTTAGGCGATTGTGCTTCCACAACTCGTACCAACCATCCGTAAGCAAATACCTTTCATTTTCTAGCTCAAGACGAACATCACACATGGTGTCATCTTCACATCTAATTTAAATCATAGATGTAGGTTCCTTGTTTTGATAAAAGCCTCTAATCAAAGCAAGAGGTAATGGTTAAGAAACTAAATAAAAAAAACTTTAACGAGAATTTAATAAACAGAAATCCAATAAAAGCGACAAAATAATAATACTAAATCTCACCAAGTAAGCCGGAGATGTGTATCTAATAATAGTGGGAAATCCTGCAGGTCAATTGAAGGAAATGGCATACGCTAATTGAAAAAAAAAACAAAAATACAAAAAGAGAGAGAAGATAAGTCATCAGACAATTTTATAAAGAATCATATAAAAGATTCATTATTGTTGGTCATATAAATTAACATCATCAATTGTAATTAGATCATATAATGAAAGTTTTAATCAGACAATAACGCTGATATGATATGCTAAAATCGAATATTATATCATACAAAAAGTTGCACAAATATTGAGATTTAAATACACCAAATTAGATATTTCAACAATCTAAAATGTGAATCAAGCAACAAACATGTAAATCAGAACACTAACACTTTCACATAAAGTAAGCGGAAAACCCTAAAATTAATCGATATAAAATCAGGGATTAATCGACAAACAATAAAGTACAACGATTAAGTAGACATTCAAATACTAAAGATGTTAATGATTACATATACAAAAATTATTAGTTGCAATAAAGTACAATGATTAAGTAGACATTCAAATACACCCGAATAACATAACGTATCATACTATCATTGTTCAAGATAACACAAGTATGATCAAAAGACACTATAAGTTTTGAAAAATACGTGAGTGAAATACATCATTATGTACTTCTAATGGTAAAACACAATGATAGATTATAGTTTTATATAATCTATTAAAAAATAAATAACAAATAATAACACATTGTGTTATTTTAACATTATAAGTTTTGAAAAATACATTGATGAAAGTATTTTATTGTGTATTTCTAATTGTAAACGCAATGGTATATAACAAGTTTATAATCTATAAAAACAATAATAAAAATAACACAAAATAATCTAAAACATAAAACACAAATAATTAATACACGTAAAAAATTATGTAAAAAATATATGACAAAATGAATTTGACGTAAAATACCCTCATCTTTAAAACAACAAAAGAACACGTGTCGATCTCACAATAATTCTTAGCATGTTTTAGATTAAACATCTTTTTTAATATAACGTTACTCTTTAAATATAGGGTGTTCAATATTTGCATTGAAATTGAAATATTCTAACATTTGATTCTATGCGAATTTGAATTCAAACGTAGAATTGAATTCGAAATTTTTAAATATAGGGTGCTCAATATTTGCATTGAAATTGAAATATTCTAACATTTGATTCTATGTGAATTTGAATTCAAACGTCGAATTTTGAATTGAATTCGAAATTTTAATTATATTACTTAATTCATTCAAATCGAATCAACCCAAATTCAAACCAAATACATATTGGTTTATTGAATTCGAATTAGAACTAAAAATTTAAAATATTGGTTTATTTGAATTCGAATTCAGAACTCTTAAAATAACTCAATTCGATTAATTTCATTAACCAATTTATTAGACCTCCCATTTAGATACATGCTAATCTAACTCGGTTAGTTATACTAATTCATGGGTTCATAAAAATGTCTCATAGACTACATGACTCGGTTTCTTTTCTTTTTCTTTTTCTTTTCTTGGTAAATTGCATTTTGTTACCTACCACTAGTTTAGCATTCAATAACTGTCTTTTGATTTGGAGTCAAATTTGTGAGTTTTGACTTTCTTCTTTTTCTTGGTCAAGTTAAAATACTATTAAAATTTATAAATGTACATTGAGGAAAAAGGCAGCAGCCGCTTGTGGGGAATCTTAATTTGTTGACACAAGCGTCAAAACTTGTGTTGTTGAGAATGCGACTGGTGAACCATGGATAGGGTTATCCTTATAAAAATAATTATAAAAAGTATAGTATTATGTATTACATAAGACCAGGTGTTTTTGAAGGGTGATCAGGAGCGCTACCCACATGGCTTGACAGCTTGGTCGTGAAAAACAAAACGTAGGAGCGCAATCGGGGGCACGATCAATGGGCATGAGGGGGCTAGCAGTGGAAAAATAGCCGTCGGGATGTTGGGAGTTGGGAAAGAACTGTTGGCTCATTTAAAAAAATCAAAAAACTACGTTTCACCCTCTAAATACGATCCCATTTTTTATAAAAAATCACAACATTCATATCTACTATATTTTCTTCATCTCTAAATATTTTAAAATATCCTTGCACTAGAAAATTCCGGTAATTGGGATGGTTCGTTTCAACCCAATTTTGATCTCATGGACGACGAGGCTTTTACAAGCTTTACGTTTAGTCCATTTGATTATCCCAACGATGTTGTTGTGGAGTCACAATCGAGTCAAAACGAACCGGGTGAAAAGGTCGAATTAAAGTGTTGATTCTGAATTTGCCGCAAACATCAACAAAATAATGGTAAGTATCGAGACAGCGACAAAGGCAAAAGCTTCTAAAGCTAGGTTGAAGAAATTAGGTAGTGTTTGGTACGCAAGAATAAGAGGCGAAATGGAATGAACCAGTTAACTTGAATGAATTAATAAATGTTTAGTTGGTGAAAGTAATAAGTTGATTTCATTCTCTCAAATTCATTCTATCCAACTCTACTTTTTTCATTCCGTTTATTCTTTTCATCATTAGTCACCAACACCACCCACTTACCCACCACAACAACCACCACCAACCACCAAGATCATTCGTCACTTGCAACCACCACCGGGCATGACAACCACCACCACCACCGACCATCACCAACCACCAGCCACCGCCATTGCCTCCAACCACCGTCGCCGCCACCAACCACCGGCCACTAGCAGCACCGCCCACCACCAACCACCGCAATCGCCGAAAACCATGCCACCGAAAACTACCCTCTAGCCACCGCCGCCACCAGAAACCACCCTCGGGTCACCGTCGCCACCAAAAACCACCGCCGCCTGCCATCACCATCACAACTACTTTTACATTTCATTTCTTCTTTTTTCATACCTAACAAATAACATAAAGTAATGATTTATTTATTCTTAAAGGGTAACCAAACAGGATAATAGAATGTAATGATTTATTTCATTCTCTCATCCATTACATTCACTCATTCATTACATTCCTTCGTCCATTTTACCTCATGCCAAACACATCCTTCGTTTTTTAACTCGTGACTTTAGTTATCTCCCCGAATCGGACAAGCTTTAATGAGAAAAGAGACGGACCGTATTCGTAGGGAGCTTAGAAGATGAAGATTAGTCAGATTAATTTTTTATTCATCATGTTTTTTATTATGTATTTAATGAATTTTATTTGATTGTAATGTTTAATTTTATATTATTTTTCTACATTTAATAAAATTAAATAAATTAATTAATTTGTTATACACAACAGGGTCGGGCTACTTGATCAGGGAATCTATCTGCTCAGTCAGTATTCAATTAACGTCACATGTAACAATATTACAGGATAACTTGAGGAGTGGCTCTATCCAATAACAGATAGCCTAAGTAAAAAGACTCTAAATATTGCCTACAAAGATAAAAGTATTAAAATTTAAAATCGACTAGTATTAATATCCTTGTGTGTATGTACTTTGTTAGCGGATTAAGCTATCTTTAGAATGTCAAAAAATACATTGAACACTGGTATTTTAAAAAAATCAATAAACAAATACAAAACATTGTAAAAATTCAAGTGCATTGAAGTGTTTTACATCAAATCTTTACACGTTGCCACTTATTAACAAGTTTAACTAAAAAATTGAAAATTTATGTTAACGTCGATGAAGGGTAGGTAAAGCCGCATGTGTGTGATACTTAATTAGTAGGGTTAGCCTATGTCGATAGAGAGCAAGCAAAGTGGCATGATTGTGTAGGAGGTTATTTCCTAAACCATGACCTTAAGGTTAAGAAGTAGCAACCTTACTGGTTGTTTCAAACCCCCACCCCCACCCTTTTGGATATTTAACATTGAGGAATGTAATAGAAATTAAAAAAAAACATTCTTTAATAATATACTAAAGTCAACAGATGGAAGGTGATGTGATGTTTAAGTGTAGTTTGTTAGCGAGTTAAGCTTTATGTTGAATATCGAAATATACATGTGACTGGTAGGTTAAAAAAGGTCATATAACTAAAAGACAAGACTTTGTAAAAAACTACGTTGTGGTGCGTTAAGTCAAATATTTACCAGTTGTTCTTTAAAAAGTAATAAAAAATAAAAAAGAATGAAATACATATATAAAGATGTAAGTACTTAATATGTTAATAATTATATATATTTACAATACATATTTCTTTGCATTTCTAGTCATTTTTGTTATAAAATTTATTTATTTAGACACTTATTTGTGTTTTTTTTTGAATTTTGTAGTTGTTGGATTAAACTCGGTGATTTTTTAAGAAAACTCATGATTTGAAGAAGTTCAATAGGAAAAATACTTATGATATAATCATATTAAAGTTCGATATACCCATAGCAGTTGTTAAACTTCAATCAGTTTATTTTTAAACCTAAATATAGTCATATCACTTTTGATATGGCCATATTCAAACCAAAAACAAGTGTATTACCTCAATTCATCTTATTTCCAACAAAACTTTCATTGTCTCTCAAACCTAAACCTCCCTAAGACCTTTAGGTGATTTTGAGTGTTTCTTAAGAGTTTTTGGGTGATTTAAAAGTAGAGATTGAAGATTACACATTTTTAAGGGGGATCCAACATCACCAAACTCAGTCCCACTCCAAATTGGTTTAAATTCCTCTAGATCTATTATGAGTTTTTTTTTTGTTATTGAGTTTGGGTGTGTTTTTGTAAGTCTCATGGACTAAACTCTTATTATCATTTGGATTAGATGAACATTAGCATGACTTAACAACTTACACATGATTCTTAGTGTTATTTATATTGATGTTATAATAAAAATTGATTATTCCTTAATGATTATATTATTGTGTTTTAGTTTGATAAAATGTTCAACCTTGTGGGTGTTGTAAGCATGTTATGTTGGAAAACCTTATGTTCATACAAGACTTATGCATATGATTTTCATATTTTGTGTGTACTTTTTTGACATTTGACTAGGAATGGTGAATAAAGGCTGAAGGTTTAGTAAAATTGGTCAATTGTGCATCCTTATACTTATGTTTGAGAAAATCATTGCGTAAGTCATGAATCTCTTTTGTTATTGGTTATAATTTTTTTATTATTGTGTTATAATGTTTATGAGTTGAAGGGTAATTATACTTTTGTCTATTTTACGCAAATGGAGGTGGTTATCATGTGTTTATCGTGTTAACTTTTCAAAGATTTATGGAGTTAGATAACCCTAATAGGAGTTTAATTCACCTTTCATATTAACATAATTATATCATTCGTTTCACATTGCATAACTTTAGGTGGTTGTTATGTGTTTATTGTTCTAGTTTTCCAAATAGTTATATGTTTATATACCCTTGACAAGGGTTTTAGCTACTTCGATGTATCATGTGTAGAAAATGGTACATCTTGATTTTGTGCTAGTTATTATTGTTATGCTAAGTGGAGTTGAAGTTTAAGTGGTAATTTTAATTGATTGTGTATCTTCATCTTTATTTCTTTATTTGTTAGTTTAACTTCCTAATACTTTTAGTTAATTTCAATATTCTTCAATTCAAACTCAATTGATCGGTTAGGTAGTGATAAAGATTATTGTGTTCACGAATCGATACTTAGTTATTACCTCAAGCTATACCACTATGTGATAAGTGCACTTGCCTATTTTTTGTAGTTAGTTTAAAGGTGATAATCGGTTCTTAAAGTAAAACAAATTGTGTGAGATTGCATACCAAAAGTGTATATATGTTTACACATATCGGTGCTAACGTAACTATGCATTGAAAAATTGTACATTACGCTTTAATGCTTAGAGCCTTATACCTTTTTGAGTGTTAAGGAATATGATGATAAGCATGCTCCCATTTGAACCTCGATTTCATTTGAAATTTGATAATGTTGTTTGCATAACGACGGGTCTTTAAATGAACTTGCTTTCATTTTAATTGTAGGAGTAAATGTTTGTATTAAGGGCAAGATATGTTGTATGGATTAAACATGATCTTTTAATTGTGAATCCAAGGATCGCAATCAGGAATTATCAATGTTAGATTGAAAACAAGTTAATGATTATGGAATGATCATTAACCATTGTTTAATTGTTTAATTAATAAATATCAAACTCAATAAATATTAATTATGAATAACAAAATGATATCAACACAATAAGTAAACGAACAAGAGTTTATTCAAAATAATTTCATTAAAACTTATTAATGATTACAAATGAATGAGCAATTAATGCTATGAATAAAGATTACTTCGAATGTGTTGATGTTTGTGATATATTGATGTGACAGCTACTAGGGTTTGTGTTTGTAAGGCCCCGTTCCCGGAGACCTCACAGTTGGTAAATCACAGCAGCTAAAACATTAAACATTATAATTATACAAACTTAAGCAGTGGAAATAATTTATCAAAAACCATTCATTGCATTTAAAACACTATTGTTAAGTAATACATCATCGTTTAACTGATTACAAAAGAATTGTTTTACTGCATTACAAAACAACAACAACATAAAATACGAATGGATGTCAGTCTTTCCCTGCCGAGTAGCTTCACCCTCGTGCCATCCTCAGCAATAATTACCTGCCAACTGAAAAATGTATAAAAGTCAGCATTGCTGAGTGAGTTCTAGTTTAAAAGGTAATAAAATACTTTCTGTATGTTGTATATGAAAATACTCTTTTCTATAAAATACAACTCTTTACTGTAT
>BJCM01233644.1:0-13870 GCA_018326385.1 Flaveria bidentis
GGTTGAAAACGATATTAATTAGGCTCGTTATTTTAATGACAAAAATGTAATTAATGGTTTTATTTATAATAATAATATAGATATAATGGTGCGTTTGATGGTGATGAAAGTAATATGGACAAGGTTTTTAAATAATAATTGTGTAATGACAGAGCATAAGCGTTTTCACATTGGTAAATCATAAAGGTGAGGAATGACAAGTTAACGAAAAGATGACGGAAATACGTCATTAGACGGACCTTTGGTGACGGATGTCACACTTCATTTATAACCTCTTTGTTTAAATCTTTGGTTTATAATAATTTTTTTATATTATTGGATTTCTCTTACTGATTTTTGATAAAGGTTATGTGTTCATATGGTTTTGTGAAAAACCTTGATGTTTTAACTTAAATGGTTGGTTATATGTGTTGATTAAACACATATACACCTTTGTAAATTTGGTAGTTAAGATTTTGAGGATCAAACCTTGATTTTGATAGAAGGAGAGGGTGAAAGAGGTTGATGATAGCTTCTAGCCCTTTGATGAACTGATTGAGGTGTTTGATCATTGAGCTTTGAGGGTTTGATTCTTTATAGGTCGGTTTAGAAGATGATGATCATATGAAGCTTTTGATAATGGTGTGTGGTTGATATGGAGGTCGAGAGGGAGTAGGGGATGGTAGATGATAGTTGTGGTTTGTGAGCCGAGAGGTGAAGTAAAGGAGTGGAGGTGGTGGTGTTTTGTTTTAAGAAGATGGTGGTTGTGGGTGACCCTTCAGCCGAGCCTCATGTAGTGGGACTAGATATGATTACATCTAGCATTAAGGTTGTGACATCCGGTAATTTTCCGTTACCAAACTCCATTAGTTCCGTTAGGTCTTGCATACACGTGTCGTGAGCACACACTAGTTGTCGTTGAATGTTGGTGACTTAATAATAATAATCTATGATAAACAATAATAATCTATTTAATAAAGTTGATTATTAGTTATGATTATGTGGTTCATAAATTTATAGAATTTTAAACATTTATTTTGTGAATTTTACGCGATAACGTGACAATGTGTTATATATATTTCATGTGTTGTGTGACTTGTTGTAAATATTAGTGATTATGATTATTAATTAATAATATTTGTAATTTATAGTTAAAATTGTTAAAAAAATACTAAAGATATTAACTTTTACAAAAGTTGGTTAAAAGGGGGGTTTATATGCAAAATCTATTTATGTTAAGTTAAAAAATCCCAACCCTAGCCTCCCACAACCCCATTTCAGCCACAAGCAGCCCCAAACCCCTCATTATTTTCGAAATTGGACAAGAGCAAGAACATATAGGTCGATTTTTATTGGTTCCAAGTGGTTGCAAGGTGTTAGCAAGTCTAATTCTTGATTTCTACACATTTAAAGGTTAGATTTCATCAAGTTTTCATAGTTTTGATTCATAATGAACCCTAGTTCGAAACTATGTATGAGAATATGAAATTGATGATTGTTAGATGATTATATGATGTTAGTTAGGTTGTATGAATGCTAGATTATGTTGATTGTGTAAGAAATCTAGGGTTTGATCATCTAGTTCATACATTGCCATAAAAGGAAACTTTTTGTTCTTGGAATTCATGATTTGATGATGTTAAGATGTTAGATGTAATGCTTAGATGTTATTTTAATTGAATTGTGCAAGAAAATCGATGAAATTGAGATGTTGATCATGACTTGCTAAAAGTAGAAACTTTTGTGTATGATGTTTGGGAATTTGGATGTTTTTGAAGTGATTAACATGATTAGAATGAATGATATGAACTTGATTAGGTATAAAATTGATGAAATTATGATTGAATTGGATGCTAGATCACTTTTGGTTGTTACTTTCCCAAAAGGAAACTTTATTTTCGTAGAACATTGGATATGTTGAATTTCGCATACTTGTGATGTTAGAATCATGTTAGAATGATTTTTGATGATTCTTGATGTGATAGAATGTGTTAGTTGAGTTGTATGGATACTTGATTGATCATTTAGGGAATTTAGGTTCTTGATTATTATACATAATGATGGATTATGGTGGGTGATTAGGGAATCATGTTTGGGATGGAACTTGATTATGTTGAGCATGTTGATTGTTTGAGATTCACATGAGTTGTATGATAATCTAATGTAGTATGATGACATTGGTAGAACTTGGGTTGATGATGTGATACACGTGAATAATATGTATGATATTCATGTATGTTAAGTTGATATGCATGATTAAACAATATTTCAATTAATATGTCACCAACGGGTCAAACGGGTCAACTAGGTCAATAAGTCTTGCATTCCAAAACCTTCGGTCATTGTGTTTATTGAGAACCTAGGGTTGTTAAGTTTTCTGTGTACACGTACTTATGTACTTGTGTGTTCTAGGTAACCTTTGAAGGGTTGTCTTTACACCAATCATTAGTCTCTTTATTCATTATCTTAGCACACCAGGTGAGTTGTTGCCCTTATAATTTATAAACTTTCTTCTGGGGAAGGTAGCATACTTTTACTCAAACACTATTTTATTATTATAAGTTGTGTATGTTTTAACATAGTGCTTAATACCTTGAAAAGTCCTCACACTTTTAGATCGTTAATAATGGTAACTAGCAGGAAATCTTGGGTAGTACTACTGGGTTTAACGAGCCCCACCTGTGCTACTCCAGGTCAAACGGGTGCAATTTATATTCAAAACAATAATCACCGTAATCCAAGTTATATCTTAAAATATAAAACACAATTGTCCGAGGTTCAAACAATTATAATAATAAAATATTAATGCATAAAAATATCTTGGTAAAAACAAGATAAAGTAGTCACTTGATAGGTTAACATTAATAAAAATGAATAAATATGTAATATATGTCTATTAGGAAGGGGAAATATTTAATTAGTTTTATGTTTCGGGGAAATATTTAATTTAAGGTATTAGGAAGGGGAATATGTAAAAATCCCTAAATTCAATATACTCATAAGATAGAAGGAGTAGACTTGTTGCCTGATATAGACATGTGGCACTCAAGTAGGTTATCATATTTTGTTTGTCTTGTTCCTTACCTACTTGAGTTTCTTCCTTAACAATCACAATCTCCACTTCAAGCCTTTCTTGGACTTGAGAGAGGATATGGGCTTTATAAATTTTTCTTCTTTTTCTTTCTTCTTTAATCTTGAGGAACAATTCAGCAGCCTTAGACTCCTTCTGCACTTTTGATACTTCAGTATCAGCCAACTTATGCAGTTCCTCCAAGTGAAGAGAGATCAATTCATCAATATTGTAATTCCTAGACCCCAAATAGTTCAATATGGCTACCCTTAACTCATCTTTTTGAGTGTTTGGCCTAGGGAAGCCCTAATTTTAGCTTGCATAAAGTTGGGGTTCTCTTTTATCCTTTTCCTTTCTATTTCTCTTCCTCTCCTTCTTCTCCTTCTTCTCCTTCTTCTCCTTCTCAATCTCCTCTGAGGTTAACACCTTCTTTCCTTTGTCAAGCACTAGCATGTGTGACTCAAAAAGGAGAGAGCTTTGGCCTTCTTGAGTTTGGTTTGTACTTGAGCTCTAGCAAGGAAGAGGCTGTTAGACACCTTTACCAACTAGTGTGTCTTACTAAGGGTACTGGGTGCTAAAGAAGTATTAGTCTTAATGTTCAAAGGTTCTACAGCTAGGCCTTCAACTGAGGTTTCCCCTTTAAAGCTAATCTTAGGGTATGCCTCTGTATACAGTTAACCAATAGTTTTCACTACTAACCTCTGTATATATAAACTGGTTTTTCTCTTGAACTCTTCAAACACCCTCAAATGAATCCCATTAACTAACCTATCAGCTTGATTATTTCGGCTTGAGTTGTCAAGTGACATGTCAACCAAAAGAAAGCTTTCATATTATTTCAGGGTATAGAAGTTGAACACTTCTTATTGACCCTGAATCTAGAAAGCACCAAGGTTCTTCTGTTAGTGTCATACCTCCATCCTACTATTAGATTTTTAGCAGGGTAGATGGAGGTGACATAGCCCTTGGTTCACCCTCAAATAATCTTTGGAATATGGCATCCATATTGACATGGGCTTGAGGAGGTTGTTGAGTGTGGACAATTGCAAGTAAAGGCTGGTAAATCCTTAATATCCATACTCTCAACAGTGCTCCTAGGTTCTTTGATTGTTGTGAAGACTTTCTCCTACTTTTTGGTAGCATCACCTACTTGCACAGGTGAGCTAGGGGTTAGATCCACCATATCCATAGGTTCTTATGGACCTAGCAAAGTATGCCTAGAAGGCCTCTTAGCTAACTTGCCCTTGAGATTGGTGATCTCAAGTTGCTAATTAAGGATCTGCCTTTGTAAGGTAGCCACTTAAGATTCCAGGTGACTAACTTTAGAGACCAAATAGGTGTCAGTGTTTGTCAATGTTTGCACCCTTAGTTGCATACTCCCCACATCTTCATCAAAAGAATTATTAGGGGATGAGAGTTTATTACTAAAGTCATCTTCCAACCACCAGATATTGATTGTTGGACTCTGGATTTTTCCCACTCCATAACAGCTTCATGAGAAGTGTCAAGTAGATGGGTTGCCATGGTTGAGGTCTCAAAAATATAATCACTTGAAAAATTGAGAACCTCTTCCATATGGACCTCTTAAACATGTTAAAAGAGGTCCACCTTAGTAGTGGGTGGATGATATAGGATAGATGTGGGAGTTGCAGGAGCACTTATCTCTCCTTGAGCAGTGGTGGTAAATATGAGGAAGGTGTAGGTTCAACATCGGCTGGTGTGACAGCTAACATAAATCCCATATCAGTCGTGGACAGGAGAGATTTCTGGTTCATAAGGAATGTTAGTCTCTAATATCATCAACATGTTTTGGTCACATTGGTTTTGGGGATTGAAATATGATGTTTAGGTGTGAATGGGGCTGCTCATGCGCCCAAATTAGGCTCATACGCCTAAGTTTTAGAATAACTGCTTAAGTGTTCCTAATGCGGATGACCCTCTGAGTCTAACTCATCCGCATTTGCTAATGCGGATGAGCAAGAGGAAATGCGGATGAAAGTTGTGCGACTGGAAGTTCATGCAGATGAACAAGTTAATGCGGATGAACAAGTTAATGCGGATGAACAACATGTTAATGTGGATGAACAAGTTAATGTGGATGACCCTTTGAGTCTAACTCATCCGTATTTGCTAATGTGGATGAGCAAGAGGAAATGCGGATGAAAGTTGTGCGACTGGAAGTTCATGCGGATGAACAAGTTAATGCGGATGAACAAGTTAATGCGGATGATCAAGTTAATGCGGATGAACAACATACTAATACAGATGAGTAAAGGAAATGCGGATGAGTAAAAGAAATGCGGATCAACATAATAAATGTGGATGAGCAAAAGAAATGCGGATGAACATAAGAAATGCGGATGAACAATAGAAAATGCGGATGAAGACTTAGTTTATTTTTCTGAATTTTAGGGAAAAGTGCAGATGTAGGTTTTGACTTGGGAGGTTCCCGGGGGTTCATGTAAGTTGACATCTGAAGTCATAGATGATGTGATGGACATGTATGATGATGTTTGATAATGTATAATGATGATGATGTTATGTATGATGTTAGGCATGATGGTATGTGTGATGTATGTTGTATGCATGCTGATATGTATGATGATTTGCATGATTATGTTAATGTTCATGTTATGTATGTTTATCTTCTCATGAGTTTGCGTTGAATGTTTATGAAAGAAATAAAAAGTATTATGTAACGTAAAGTGGAATAAAACGAAAAGAGGAACATAATGATAAAGTGCATTCATTAATGAAAGAGAAAGTATAGAAAGGCTTGCAAGCAATATGTACAGAGGTGCATGACTCTAAAATGTCGTAAGCTCAACTGCGTATGGTTTAGCTAACCCTTAAGGATACACGCAGGGGTCCAGTCTTTGTGATTGACCAACGATTTGGTACATGGTTTATAGTGATTAGTCACCTCGGTGCTGGTGCCAGACTATGTGCGGTATGAAAGTCATTTATGATCTTCGGCCCAGTACCCGAGTTATGCATAATGTTGGGGGTGTAGTATATAGTTCGGATCTTTGTCGCTTACCCCGGTGCTGGTGCCAGGCTATGTGCGGTATGGAAGTCAATTATGAACTTCGGCCCAGTACCCCATTTGTTTGGGGTATAGCTGATGACACTGATTCGGATAGTGTTAAAGAAAGAAATTGGCAAAGAAAGAAAGAGTTACAGAAATAAAGTGATAAACAGTAAAAGAAGATAATAATGATATTATCTATGTGTACGTACAATGTGTGATCATGTACAACAAGATAGTATGATTTGAAAGAAACTAAAGTATGTTTTTATCTTAAAACTAGAACTCACTCAACAACGATGACTTTTATGTGTTTCTAGTTGGCAGGTAAAGGTTGCTGAGGATGGCACAGGGCGGCTACTCGGCTCATTTTGGATGGCATCCATTTTTATAATGCTTTTGTGATGTAATGCAACAAGTATTTTGTAATTCGATAACAATGTATTATTTTACAAAAGCTTTTATAATGGAATGAAATGTTTGTTTTAATGTTTCCACTGCAATGTTTTCTTTAAGTTAATGAAAATATATGTTTTTATGTGCGATGATTGACCAGTTGTAAGCGTCTCGGGAACAGGGCCTTACAAAGGTGATTGAATAAAAAATAACTTCGTCGGAACCCTAGGGAACTCAGGCGGAGCACCGTCGTGAGTGGCATTCTGAAGTGTCTGTGGTGAAAATGATATGAAATGATATCTGGGGTTAGGGTTAGGGTTTATGTTTGTTAAAGGGCTAAATTTGGATCAACAAATTTAGGCTGAATTCATTAAAAAGAATTAAAGTAATTGGGCTAACAAATTGGGGCTAGTTACAAGATTAAAAATAATTGGGCTAACATTTTACACATCTTTCTTTGCATTAGTGGGTTAAAAATCTAACTAAGTTTTCTACAAATTGGGCTAATTACAAGATTAACTAAGTTGACCCCAGTTGCTAAGATTGCATAGAGTGGCATTTTTTAAAAAAATATTTTTCCGGGGGGAGAATTATTTTAAATTTTTTGGGAAAAATACTTTTTGGGCGTTTCATTGTTCAAAACTTTTAATTAAATGTCATCTTTAGAAGACTTTAAATCATAAAAATCTCATAATGGCACAAAGCCGGTTTGACTCTTTTGCTAGTACAAAGAAAGAAAAATTGTCAGATTTATTTGATCGATTTTTGAAGGTGGCAAATAATCTAAAGAAGCATGTTCCAGATATCAGTAATCATGAAAAAATTCAAAATCTTCTTGATTCTCTTCTGTCTGCATGGAATCATCAAGTAAAAATGCTGAAGCAAGAAAGAGGTTATGTCGACGCAAAACTTATGGATATGATCAATAGACTAAAATCTCTCAAGCTTGATATCCAAAGAAACGGATTTCAGCAAGTCGTGTTCCCACATCAAACCAACACGCTTAATTCTGAACTTGTCAAACATACTTGATTACAAAGCCGAGCTGATTGAAAAGATGAAATTATTAAGGACTAATTTGGATTCAATTGTTAAAATCAAAGATAATTATGTAGCTTTGAGAGTCAACAATTATAGTAAACCGGAGTCTGTGAGAACCGATGATGATAAGGTTGGAAAAGATGATAAGAGAGAGAAAGAATTTAAGGCTGAGGAGATGCTAAAGGTCAAAGAATAGGAACAACAAAAATCACAAAGGTTTGTAACTGTGAAAAGAGCTTAGCTACAGAAAGAAGTATCTTGGGCCTTCCTTATGAGACTGTTTAGGATATGTGATCTTCTTCTTGCAAAATCCGGTTATTTGGGATTTATAAGGCAAACAAATTTTTATTGGAAAATGAAAAAGAATTAAAAATTAACTAATCAAGAATTAAAGAAAAATGAAATTGTTTTTTCAAGAAACTTAAAGAAGCATTGGCTGAAAATGATCTTTTAAGAAGAACCATTTTGGAGCGTAACATTGAATAAGAGAAATCGTTGTTTTAGCTCAATTTGAAATGACACAACTTCAAACAAAGCTTGATAAATGGACTCTTTCACACATGAAAAGGATGAGCTTATTGCTAAACAATAAAGGACATATGTAAAACATGATATTGGATATCATTCAGATGGTGAAACTGTATTTAATTCAGTTCCACCTCCATCTACTCTCTATTACTCTCTAGTTCCCAAACTTCATCCAACAAATGATTTAATTGAAACAAATACTAATACTCTGCATGTAGGTTTGAGCAGTGTCAATCTTAATGAGGTGAGGGATGATTATGATTCTACAACTAGTATGGGATACAATAAACCGAATGCTGACAGTGAAGCTAACGATTGTTCAATCCTGATTGTTTGTAAATCTATGTCTACTATTTCTTCTAACTTCTTTGATAAGTTTAAAACATGTGAAATTCGTACTTTTAAGTGTTGGAGCATATATAGTCATATATAGTGTGCCCCTCGCTTGTGGAATAGTCTAGGATTTATGTAATACACCTGATATGTTGTAAACACATGAAACTGGGTCATTCGTAGGAGCATATGCGAATGAGACTCAGTCGTATGACTGAGCCATGCTAATGGACCATTCCTGCGTCTGAGAGATGCGATTGGGACATTCGTAAGACTGAACCATAAGTATGGTCCAGTCATACGATTGAACCATATTCATGTTCCAGTCGTACGATTGAACCATACGCATGGTCCAATCGCACGAATGGGTTTAGTCGCATCTAATATGGGCCGAGGCCTATATATACCAGTTTCAATGTGTAGAGAGATAAGGATTTTGAGAGGGAGTCTGCTCGAAGCCTAGGGCTGCCGGTTGAGAGGGGAGATCATGCTAGATCTCCCCTTGCCAAGAGTTTTGATTCTTATGTTGTAACGAGCTTGTAATCGTTAGGTTTTATCAATGAAACCATTCAATTATAGTTCCTATTATTGATTGTCTCTTGGTTTTTGTTTTTCTTTATCCTTCCATCAAGAACATGCTCGGATGTTTGCCGATCTAGCGACTTCACAATTGGTATCAGGGCCAGTTACTGCTGGAATGATCTAACAATCATTCTAGCAACCCGAGCTCTTGATTTCTGGATCTAGTTTTAGATCTTGACGTTAAACCCACTTTGTGTTCCTCATGTTTTGCTCAGATCTTGTTACGTGTGGTGTTTCTATGTTAAAATTGAACTTGAAACCACGTTCTGATCACCCTTTCGAATCTGATGATGCCTATTTTGTTTCGGTTCATGTAAAATTCGTCAGATTAGGGTTTTTGGCAGCCCTGGCGGCTGCAGATCTGAAAATCTGCGTGCAGACCCTTTCATGCGACTGGGTCATGCAAATGGACCATTCGTACGACTGGACCATACTAATGGACCATTCGTGAGACTGGACCGGTCGTATGTTCAATCGTGCGACTGGACCAGTCGTATGTTCAATCGCACGAATGAACCATCCGCATTTGTTCCAGCCAAAAAAAAGTCTCGAACTGCCTCTTGCACAGGTTTGAGGATGAGCAAAGCATATTCAACTTGAGGTTCTTTTTTCAAATAAGTTCAATTTATACCCCATTATTTGTCGGACTTCTAGAATAGGTGAATGAAATTGGAACACGAAAGAGAGAAGAGAAGATGTCAGCAGTCGGTGCTGATTTTGTGGGGTAGTCAGGAGCATCTGACTATTTATGGGCCAATCAAGTTATATCTATCCGCAAAACGAGGATTCCCATTCTTAGGGTGGATTCATGTATTGAGAAATTGAAGATGCAATCAGAAAGTGATAATGTGAGCTAGTTTCTAATGATGAATCTGAGTGCACGCTGATTTGTTTGAGATTGTCAGCTGTGGATTGGAACCTTCTACCTTTTGCCCAATACACCGTATGAAGACGCCAAGAGAGCACAACGTTTATAGATTGGGATATAATGAATATGAGGGGGATTTCTCCAGGTGTTAATGTTAATCAGGTTAGCTTGTGTGAAGATTGAAGCAATGGAAAACTGTTCTCGTCATTATCTGGAAAAATCAATCATATGGGGAATCTTGCTGCTATGATGGTGTTCTGCAAAGTAAACGAAAGCTATTGTGCCTAAATTCATTTTCAGGGATGCTGTAGCAACCTGACGGATCGACAACGTTGGCTAATATGATTGTTCGTTTGATTCTATTGGAAATCAGAGCAAATATTGAGTGAAGATTGTAAGAGGTGTTATCTACTATTCGCAAGCAACGTCCAAGGCGAATTTGTTGGAGCATATATAGTCATATATAGTGTGTCCGTCGCTTGTCAAATAGTCTAGGCTTAATGTAATACACCTAATATGTTGTAAACACATGAAACTGGGTCATTTGTAGGAGCATATGCGAATGAGACTCAGTCGTATGACTGAGCCATGCTAATGGACCAGTAGTGCGACTGAGAGATGTGATTGGGACATTCGTAAGACTGAACCATAAGTATGGTCCAGTCGTACGATTTAACCATACGCATGGTCCAGTCGTACGATTGAACCATACGCATGGTCCAATCGCAATGATGGGCTCAGTCACATCTAATATGGGTCGAGGCCTATATATACTAGTTTCAATGTGTAGAGAGATAAGGATTTTGAGAGGGAGTCTGCCCGGAGCCTAGGGCTACCGGTTGAGAGGGGAGATCATGCTCGATCTCCCCTTGCCAAGAGTTTTGATTCTTATGTTGTAACGAGCTTGTAATCATTAGGTTTTATCAATGAAACCATTCAATTATATTTCGTATTATTGATTGTCTCTTGGTTTTTGCTGTTGTCTATCCTTCCGTCAAGAACACGCTCGGATGTTTACGATCCAGCGACTTGACATTAAGCCTGCCAGGGTTGTGAAAGAAGAGATAAATCAGGAATCAACTAATCATCAAGCTTTCACAACAACACCACATCATATTCCTGTCTATCAAGATCCTTTGGAAGTAGATTTGTGTATACGAGACTGGACAAGCTTAGATGATGAATCAAACATAGAGGACAGTGTCAGATTCTTAAAGATCAAGATATCACCCGACATTGACAAGTCTTAAAAGGTTCCAAAAGTTGAATAAATACCAATACGAATCTCTTCTCCAACTGAAAAACAAGCAAGTCATCCATACAAAACTCAATAAAAGAAGTCTCCATCTATATCTGTCATACCTCAACCTTGTAAAAGAGTTGAGAAGAAGAAATAGATTGCTACAAGCTCAAAGCAATCCTCATCCCCACCTGCATCACACGGGTCAGTCAAGCATCAAAAGTCTTTCTAGGTTTGTTTTGAGTGTGGAAAGAAGGTCGTGTGGTAAAGAAGTTCCCTCAAAGACTTGCTTCGAATGGTAAAGGCAAAACGAATTGCTTCTCCAGATCACAGTCCACAAGGGATGTTCTAGTTGGTAAAGGCAACACAGGTTGCTTCTCTGGATCAAGAGGTAAAAAGCACACATCTTTGAATGGTTGGATGAAAAACCCTTCATCCAAACCTTTTCATGTGAAGCCAGTTTCACATGGTTCAAAGATGAAACTGACTAAAGTTTCAAAATAAAATTCTTTTTCTTCTGGTCTTAAACAGAAAATGATTTCCAAATTTAATTCATTCAAATCCAAATTAATTGAACCGAAACAAATTTGGCAAATTAAAAAGAAGGATACACATATCCCCGACGTTTCAACAGATTGTTTGTTGAAGCAGATTACTTCTACCATTGCAAAAGGAACACCATGGACTACGATGGCCAAGGTTTCCCTTTCAAACTAATATGTTTAAGAGTGTAGGAACAATTCAAGAGGATTGTTTGTAATCAATTTACTGACAGAGATTGTTTCTAATTCAAATTTTAGGCGAAACAAATAGGTTAAGGTCATGGTATTTTATCTACAATCTGGACTTTTATCCGCACAATCACAGTTCTCACTTTACAATCACTACATATTTTTTGATCATTCACTTCTTATATTTATATTAGTATAGTTTGGAAGACCTTCTTTGTAAATTTCTATTTTGTACAGTTTTAAAAAAATATAAAAAAATTTATATAAAAATAATAAAATTGAAAAAAAACAAAAAAACAAAAAATAGTCTTACAAAAATAAAAATTTAAGGGGAGAGTATATCAAAATTAAAATAGTTTTAAAAAAGAGAATTGGGAACTTGTTTCAAGATGACTGAGAAATGATATGGATTAGTTATAGTTTTTGACGAAAGAGTGAAAATCAATCAAATCAAAGACTTGTATCTTGAAATGCTTGTTTTTGCATGACTTGCGTTTTAAAATGAGAAATGATAGTAACTGTTGCTGTTATCTGATTCATATCTTATTTTTATTACAAATATATGCTTGGTAGACTCAGCCTTAAGAATAAAGTAGACAACAACATAATGATTTAAATTAAAATATATGCTTAAGGATGTCTAGATTTACGCAATCATTTTGGCCTGCATAAAAAATGAGTCCTGACAAAAATTGGACTGAGAATTGATCTTTCACCCACCATGATACAAATCATACAAGCCATATATTTGAGTCATGTTTGGTGTATTTATGTGTCTTGTGTTTTTGCTAATCTCCTCTGTTGTACGAAAGTACTGACTTGGAGTGATGATCTGCTTTGCTGTACGATAGTACTGACCTAGAGCTCTCATCGGCACATGCTAAATGGTCATCTCCTTTCTTATACGTGATTATAGACCTGGAGTTCTCACCATTTTGGTCTAAGTTGTGTCAAATCATCTAACTATAATCACTTGCACACTAGTGCACAAACCTTGCTCTATAAAGATCTTAATAAAATTTAAGAAATCTTGAGGTTGGGTGAGGGTTTTTGTCAAATGATTGTGGGGTCCTAGCATTCTAGATATTTAATCGAGCCTTAGCCAATCATCTGCTGCTTGTTGAAAAAGATAGGGCATGGGTTTAAATGGACAAACTTATCAACAATCGTTATTGATCTATTTGAGAATTTTATAATCTTTCAAAGAATGTGATTAGATTCAGTTATTAGTGTGATCTCATTGCTTGTCAATAATTGAATTCATCTTTGTGCTAAAGTATATCTTGAGGATGTGATCTGATGATCAATTCAGTTCTCGGTAGTTAAAAATTTATAATCACAATTAAAAAATTAAAATGTTATAATAAATATAAAAACAATTTAAAATATAATAAATTTTGATTTGAAATTTCTTTTAGGTCTTCCATAATTTTTCATGCATTTCACAGAAATTGCGCACAAACAAACACGGGTTTGTTTGTTTTCATACAAATAAACACAAGTTTATTTTGTTAAAATGGAATGATCTAATTAGATATGTTGAGACTGTGTTTTTGATTGTGTTTTAGATTTTTATTGTAAATGATATTCGATCATCAGTTAAGCAGTTTACCTGATCAGAGAACATGTTCCTTAAGTTTGCAGAAGATACCGAGCTAGGAATCCTACTTCTACATCTTCTGAAGTACTCAAGATTAGAGATTTGGGAAAATTGTTTCAATATCTTTACAAATGATGCACTCGAAAAGGGGGAGCATATATAGAGAGGAAGCTTATGAGATGAATAATCTTTCTCATCTGATTCAAAAAGTTTCAAATTGAAGATCTTTCTATGGTTGACTTCTTGGTGCGGATTTCGTTTGAAGTCATTGATAATGATAAACTGGGGGAGGGTATTGTTGGAGCTGTAAAAAATAGTTTATATTATCAACACAGTCAAAAAAGTCAACGTCACGGTCAAAGTCAACACAAAAGTCAAACCCAACACATTCGAGACGAACAACCGAGTTGAGACGTTGAAGATTTAGATGACTAGGAGTTTTATTGTAATAAATATATTTTATGTCAACAAAAT